>JBAMJV010006495.1:0-72200 GCA_037951105.1 Echinarachnius parma
ACAATCTATATTTATTTGAATGTTTAAATCCTAATTTTTTTTAAACAGTGATAACTGATCATATGCAAGAATCATCTCTCATGCAATGCAGGAATTAATTTCTCATTTTAGGGGGCTACTTTTCCAATCTGATGGATATATCCAGAAGTTTTTCACAGTAACCCACATAATTTGAGAGGCTACCTACTTTTAAATATTTCAGGGGGCTATTTTGAAAATTAGGGGGGATAATCACCCTCAGCCCCCGTATATTTCCTACCCTGCTCTCATTACATAGAAATTAAAATGTATAATGGGGGAATTTTAGAACACATGTTTTCCCAATTTTGTGGTTTACTTTAAGTACAATACGAATCCTATGTGTAAATGACCTGATTTTTGTCTGAATCTGTCTACACGTTTTATGTACATTATCTTTGAGCATTCAAATCTTAAACAGCTAGACAATACACTGATACAAATTTATACATGACTGGTTCAACACAAACTGAAAGATGGGATTTTAAAGTGATCTCTCCTTGATTAGCTTAAAATTAAATTTGGTATGGAAAAATGTATGATGAAAAAGTACCACGGAAAAAAAAGGAATTCCTCCCTGTCCCACAAAAGTACCCAATGATACTGTGGAAATGCGCTCAATATTCTGTTAAATATCTTGTCATGTGTGCACCAGTAAGACCACAATCTGATTTATCGTCAAAAATAAATTGTTTGCTTGGTGATCAATCAAACTGCAAACAGAGATCTGTATCTGGGATAAAAGGTTGAATTAAGGTGTGACGTTTAATCATTTATCTCTTCGTGATTTTATCTGCACTGTGGGTCCAACCAGGTATACAACACATAGCTGGTCATTAGAGCACTGGTCAAACTAAATATTTTCAAAAATGTTCACTGTAGTGCATGGCCTCATGCACCAAAAAATTATCTCTAGGCCGCCAACATTTTATTGATGCCAAATACCGGACTGGATATATGCATGATAAAGATATATTTGTCTACATGATAGATCATTGTTTTGTTTTTTATATATTTGAGGTGAATTCCAGTTTCCGGCCTCAAATCTAAAATGTACACACTTTCTTCAACAGGGCCCACCAGAGATTGAGTACTTGTGTTAAATATAAATCAGTGTAGGATATATATCCATCAGATTGAAAAAGTAGCCCCCTAAAATAAAAAATGAATTCCTGCATTGAATATTATAATGCATGCAAAATTGTAAAATATATATATGACTAGCTAGCAGCCAGGCTCACTATTCAGTGTAAAGATCTATCTACAATGTAGAGTGGTCAAACATGTGCCCTTAGCTTACTCAGCTTGAAGGTGATTCATCATCATGCACATGTTGCACAGTTAGGAAGCCGAGGAAACCATGGCAGAGCAACAGCTCAATGTATGCAGTTCACTTCATGGCTGGATACAACTTTACAAGCATATTTTAGCCTCTATCTATCTAGAGGGAGACTGCATAGTATGTGTGTGACCGGCTATCTAGCAAAAACCCGGCACTTGTCGGTAATTCATGTTTTGAAGAAATGGGCATTTTAAGTTCCCACAATGTGTGTAAAAGACCTAATTCAAACAATTATATCTTCGTTAATTATTGACCAATTAGTTAGAACAAAGCATCAAATGAAATCTTGTGATGATCAGGCCTTTGTAATTGTATGAAAATCTACATTTTGATTTTGACCGACAAGTGCCGGGTTTTGCTATATAGCTTGGTCACTCGGTCACGTACTATATTGCTGTGATGTTGTAAGCTTGCATTTTGTATTGGAGACTGCTGTCATTGACAATGTACACACACGTTGTACACTTTGACTGCATGTGAGTCATAGGAGTGACTAAAATAACCCCCTCCCCCTTCCCCTAAAGTTTGATATTTAATTGTTAAAAAGAAGGTACACATTTGGTAAAGTAGATCTATGACTATGATTACCAAACATTGAGGTTTGTAACTTGAACAGATTGCAGTTTGTACAAGTTTGTAACAATTACAGTCTTTATGTGAACACTATGCTGTGTTTTGGAGCTAAAATTTAGATTTATTAACCAACACAGTGCAAACAAAATAAATACGGAACTCCCTCTTTATTAAGCTAAAATCTTATCATTTTGAATTTATTTTTTTACACATCTCATGTGGCATTGATAGTAGTATGTACTTGTAAGGGTTAACATTTTCAGATTATAGAGTTTACAAAGTTTTGTGTGAACATTACACTGAGTTTTTACTTTATACAGTAAACATATTAGCACATTAGAGTCAACAACAGACAACATGGCACACAAAGTTTAATACCCCACTCAGTACAAAGTTATTTCAGGAATAAATGATGCATGTCGTTGCAGTAAGAGTATGCTTGTATGTGGCATAATATTGACAGAAAAGGAGTTATATTGGTTAAAGTATAAAAATGCATTCTACAAAAATGACATAATAGCGAGGGTTGTCCAGGGTAGGTATTTAAATGGCATCATTTTGTCGATTTAGAATCAGAGCCGGGGAGTTGAATAGGAGAGAGCAAAATGGGTGCGTTTGTCCGAAGCCAATCAACCTTGCAAGACAGGTGATAAAGAAGGAAGTCAACAAAAAGTCATCGTGAAACGGAATGTTTGCGGCTTGCAGTCAGGGTGGCTTCGTATTTCATTAGGATCTAGAGATAGGTGTGTTTAAATGCACAAGCTGTCTTAGACCCCGTTTACAGTGAGCAAAAGGCCAGGCCAGGCCGCGGCCAGGCCGCGGCCTGGCCCCGCACTGTAAACGCACCGGGGCCAATTGCGCGGCCAATTGCGAGGCCAAACTGGCCGCGCATTTGGACCAGCTCTGGAGGTAGTCTTGGCCTCGGCCTGGCCCGGCCTTTTCTCACTGTAAACGCACCGGGGCCAATTGCGCGGCCAATTGCGGGGCCAACTGTTACCCCGGAAGTGAAAGGATCATTACGTTATAGGATAATGACGCCGTACCATAACAATCGAACCCACGCTTTCATGGTATTTTCTTCGGTCGATCTTCCTCGTCCATATTCTCGTGTTGTAGGGTAGAACAAAGATTAATCAATTATTATATTAGGTACGGGCAGCTGTGATATTCGAAAGTTCGCCGTGCATTTAACATGCATAAACATAGGGAATTGGGGAAAAGATTCATTGGAAATATCCCCCGCGCGCGCGACCGGATCTACACTGTGACCCCCGGCGCGCCCCCCAAAATAATCGTTTGTTTACATGCAGAGCGCCACTACGACAAAATATTGGAAGTTTACAATGTAGGCCGCGGCCTGGCCTCGCACTGTAAACGCACAAAATTGCGGGGCCAACTCGGCCGCGGCCTGGCCCGGGCCTGGCCCGGCCCTGCCTTTTTCTCACTGTAAACGGGGTCTAAGACTAGAATTCGGCATTTAAAAACTGTTTCAGGCTGTTTGTGTTTTAGTGTTTATCAATTGAAAAGCCTAGTGCTCAAAATCTTTCAAAATGCTGATCAATACAAGCTAGGCAAGTGTATTTAAACACAGCTAGCATTGAAGAAAACAGTCTGCAGACTGAATGTGACCAAATGAAAATTTGCTGAATGAAAAATAAATGAAATGTTTGTTTGGGTTACTTCACAGCTTTCAGAATAAAAAGATGAACGCAATTGCAAAGTAAAGAATTTGCTGATGAAAATGGGGAATACAATACAAAGTTATTTGGGATGTTTTGAAGCTTTCAACAATAAAAGGAGCACATAGTAACAGTATGCTTGCTGTATACTGCAAATGGACGGGTATTAAACACACTTGAAATGTCCACAAGTGGAGATTTCATTAACTGCAAAATGTTTCACAAATCAAACAAAACATAGTTACCAAATTAAAGTTAACAGCACATTTAACTCAAATATAATAATTAATAAAAATGATAAGGAGCAACAAAAAAATAGGGTATTCTTTTTCATTTAGTTCGAAATAACTATTAAAAAGTAAATTATAAATCATGTCATTTTAAATACAATAAAATACAAACAAATCATGAAAATCATATAATTAGCAACTAGACCTACCACAATTAACAATTTGCAATAACACAAAACAAAAGGAGATGATAGTGCATCAAGCAGCCCTGCAGGTCAAGGAACAAAAAAAGAAGACTCTTGATCACTCATTAATTATATACTCAATGTATCATTGTATGCAATCTATGTGATGTGGTTACACGAAAGTTGTGAAAAAATGTAATTAACATTATTTTGAAATTGTTTAAATGCATGTTTGTAAACACTACGTCTACAGTAATTTAGTTCAATGAAATTAAATTTAAGTGGAAGAAACATAATAATTCTAAAGATATTGTGCAGAGACAATGCATGGAAAATTAAGCGCTTGATTAATTAACTCACCGACGCTCCATAATGGCCAAGGCTTGAATCAAAGTCCAAAGTCCGACTATTCCGATTTTTCTTCTTCGATCCAGCAAAGAATTTCTTAGACATTATTATTATTGAGTTATTGAGTGCATCCAAAAGACCCAATCATCTCTCATCAACACTTGCTCATAACGCTAACGACAGATATGTTAAACTCAGTCAAAATGAAGCTTGTCATTGACTTGTAGTTTTAAAGGCTTCCCAGTGGACAATAATTATTTTACAATCTCCACTCCACGTTTTCTGTCATTTCTGGCTCATCAATATGATATAATCCAAAGTCCAACGGCAACGCTAAGTATGATTCCTCAAGGCTCAAGTACAGGATACTGTAGTACTACTTTAATTGAAGATCCAGATCAGAACTCGAGTCAATTGATTTGTTATGATTTAGTCTCAGTCGGTCCAAGATTTCTTCAAATAGTTCCAAGCTCCAGAAGTTCAGGAAATAAGTCACTTGTATTTGTCCAGTACCAAGTCCAAGATAGTAAAAGTTATAAGTTATTTTGAGGGTATGTTTCCGGAGCTGAAGAGCGGGGCCTCTACTGGGAGTGGGAGGGGCCTAGGGCATGCATAGAATCACGGCGTTTTAATCAGCTTTCCAAAGTTCTTCTGATCTGAATGAACAACGTGAGGACTGAGGTTATTGCACAATTTCTGAAGAAGGTCACGTCAATACAATTCAAGTCGGTATTAACAATTCAATAGACAATACTTTTTTACAAATCCCTCGGCAAACTAGCGATTCAAGTTCGTTAAAACTCCGAAAAATTACAGATGAACTGGAGATGAGCACTGATAACCGCTTGAAGCTGTTCACAAGAGTTATAACTTTAATCCCACTGAGGCAGAACGATTCTTTTCAACCGCCAATAATAGTTATTTGTGCAGGTATACAATGAGTGTACTGTGGCTATTCAGTGGGATTCTGATTAAAGCTTGCGTGCCTGTCTCATAGCTCAGCGGCTCATCCGATGCTTTCATCACCCGCTGGGCCGCTGGGGACCCGTTGGCACTCGGCCACAGTTACGGCTCATCTTCAGCGGCGAGCGGATGAAATAGGACGGCTGTCGGTCAGCTGCTGTTTTTGTAAATTTGTTAGGACGCCATCTCGCGGTTAATACATTATATTGATTACAGGATTTACAGCATCGATCGATGATTTACAGCTGCAAAAAGCCTTCCGACATTTTTATTTTCTTCAATTCTTGGCCCCCTTTTTTTTTTTTTTTCTCCTCTGCCTCTTTCCCTCCTTTATAACTTGATTTAATTACCTTCAAATTATGTTCATATTTATTATTTCACAATCCCCCCTATTTTTATTGTTATTCTGAATGATGATAATTTTTTTCAATGAACTTCTTTTAACTTCTTTTTCTCTTTCCTGACCCCTCCCCATCCTTCGTCTTCTTCGAATTCATCCATCCCTCTACTCTTTATCTTTTTAACCAAACGTCAATTACGCACCTCCCTACTTATAGAAGGAATAATTTCTCCTTTCTTTTCTATTCTCTATTCATGTTTTGCTCCATTTCCTGTGGGTGCCTAAGCACACACACAAAAATGTGCCTTTTATATACCGGTAATTATTTTGTTTTACAAAACTGGATAACAAACATAGATATTTTTATACATTTTATGAATTTATGAACTATGATAATCATGTCATTGACATGAATTAAATCATTTTGATAAGATTAATCTTCTTGCCCTAAAAAGCTTTTTGCTTTGTCGATTTTACCCCCATATGCCAATAATGTACTTTTGCTGCAGTATAATGAAAGCAAGCAAGCTTAAAACCGTTATGTTGTAAATGGGAGTGGGGGATTTTGCAATTTCGGGTAATAAATACTTGCAAGACCCCCCCCCCCCCTTTCCCCCATCATGGTGAATTTCTGCCTGCCCCCCTTAATTTCAATCCTTGGTGAAAATAAATGTGATATGATATCGACAACTGACTTCCCACCTATATTGCCTTTCTCCCCTTTTCCCATCACACACGCACGCACGCACACATTACACACCAACCCATACTCACAAACACACACACGCACGGATACACACACACACACACGGATACACACACACACACACACACAACCACACACACACACACACAGACACACACACAACCACACACACACACACACACACACACACACACACGAATCAACATAAAATCATTTGCTATCAGTAAAAAGAAAGATTTATGAACATATGTGACCTCACACCACAAAACGACCAATAAGTCGGGAAAAATGATTGTGCTAATTTTTACATGACAGTAAAGTAGAAGTCAATACCTTTAAAATGGTATATAATTTGTCATATTTGGACTAAGCGAACCCTCTCAAAATGAGCAGCCAAGATTTGGAACATGGCTGAATCAGTTTTAAAGTTCGGGAGAAAACGGGCCGTTTCAAAGATCGGCGTCCATACAAGCACTGTAATCTGATCATATTTTTTGGATTAAAAATCATATTTAAACATGATTTCTGACGCTCAAAATTTCACAAAAGGTAGATTATGATACCCTCATTCAGGAAATACAAAAATCCTGAATTTCATATTTTGAACAAAATTTGGCTTTATCAGCTAATAACATACAAACTACCATGGCGACATAACGGTCGTTTTGTGGTGTAAGGTCACATATGAAGTTCACAGTACATTTTGATTAACATGATATGAAGAAAACATTTTCACATATTGTTTCTTATCAGTCTATAAAGGAAAGTCTGTATGAACACTTTTCACTGATATATTTCATTTTTGTTATGTATCTTTATTATCTATTTATACAGTCAACTTTAAATATTAGGAAAATTGTATAAAATCTTGTTCTAACAGAGTTAATCTTCTGGGTTCAAAAGTTTACAGTTTCTTTAGATATTAATGTTTGCACAATTTACAATTCTGTATTTTAGTGTTTGTACAATTTACGATTGTATATCATATTAACTGTTAACAAATGTTTTTACACCTTCCGTCAATTATTCGTCTAAACAGCTAAAGAAGAATCATGATATGATATCACAAAACTGACAAAATCTTTTAGTATATATACAGGGTGGCCCAGAAATAACGGAACAGGCCACTTCCCAAAGTAAAGTAACAAAATGAACATGTCCATCGGATAGTGTGTCCTTTCCAATGAACAACGATACCAAGAAAAGTAATTTTGGACGTGTAGTTTTTGTTTTAGGGCGCTTTGAGTGAGACCATGTCAGGTTCCTATTTTTGTCAATTTTTACCAAGTCAGTGCCTGATAAATGAGACTTATTGCCCTACATACCATTGAACACGCGAATATTCCGCGCGCCATTGTTAGTGTGCATTCAGCTGTGTGCCGAGCTGTGCCGAGAGTCTTAATTGGTCACTAGTATGACGGGCAGTAAGTCTGATTTATCAGACACTGACTAGGTAAAAATTGATATAAATAGGAACCTGACATGGTCTCACTCAAAGCACCCTAAAACAAAAACTACACGTCCAAAATTACTTTTCTTGGTATCGTCGTTCATTGGAAAGGACACCCTATCCGATGGAGCGCACATTCCTCAAGACTTTATAATTATGATACACCTATGCGTGACAATATTGTACATAGCATCGTTTATTATCTCATTAAACCACACTCTCTTGATAAGTAGAGATGTGGAAACCAACCCTGGTCCAAGACAACCAAAATTTCCATGTGGGGAATGTGGAAGAGCATGCACTGACTATAGAGGAGCAAAGGCCAGCATTCTGTGTGAGACCTGCAACACATGGCACCATGCAGACTGTGTCGGCATCAGCGCATCCTTCCTGTCTCTTCTCGGGAGATCTGAAATACCTTGGGAATGTTGCAAATGTGGATTACCTAATCCTTCTTCCAGCCTTTTTGACACACTACTTATGTCGTCAGGAAATGAGTCTGTCCAGTCACCTGGATCCTCATCGTCCACGTCGGGTTCCGAACCACAGAACACACCGGGATCGCCACTTGCATCATCCTCACCATCAAAGAAGCAAAACTCCACAGTCAACGATTTCAGAACCTTGACGATAAACTTTCAAAGTTTGTTCTCAAAGCAAGAAGAGTTCTGGAGTCTGATAGAAGCAACCAAGCCAGATATCATCATGGGCTGTGAAACTTGGCTTAAACCAGGAATAGCGTACGGGGAAATTTTCCCTCCAGGCTACAACCTGTACAGGAAGGACAGAAGGGGCGGTCATGGTGGAGTGCTTGTGGCAATAACAGATAGTCTTAGCAGCCATGAAATCCAAGTAGGAGGTGAAGCGGAACTTGTAGCAGCAAAGGTCATCAATGGAAAGCATGAGATCATATTTGCTTCTGCTTACCGGCCACCTAGCAGTAACCAAGCCTACATGGACAACCTGAACCAAAGCATCATAGACATATGCTCCCACAATCCCAGCACAGCAGTATGGATCGGAGGGGATATGAATTTGCCAGACATCAACTGGGATACCAACCAAATCACTTCACATCAGTACAGGAAGTCCATTAATGAGTCATTCCTTCATACCCTTGCCATCAACATCGGTAACCAGGGGGCACGGTTCTCGGTTCATTGCTCCATCATGTACCAGTCAAGCCTTCACCACATCGTTCTTTCCCAGAACCATCAAAGACTGGAACAACTTACCGTTGGATCCTGCCACCTCACCCTCTGTAGAGGCATTCAAAGCCTTGCTGAGGGTAACATACCCTTAAATTTAACAACAGTCAAGATATGATTGTTTTTACTTGCACGAACTTGTAAATAAATGCACCAACTTGTGAAGTGGAACTGGTATGCACACACGTCCCACACATGCACAAACAGAGCGTAATCTTCAAGTCTGAAGCTGCACTTTATTGGAAGAAGAAGAAGAAGAAGACATGTTCAGTTTGTTACTTTATTTTGGGAAGTGCCCCGTTCCGTTATTTCTGGGCCACCCTGTATAGCTATAAAATAGTATACATCAAAATCTGACAAACTGAAAACAAACTGACAAAATATTTTAGTATATACAGTATATCATCTAAAACAAATTTTTCAAGGAGTATCTATTAGCTTTTAATGTTTTCCTAGGTTTTTTCGACTCTGAGCAGAACTTTTTTCCATATAACTAAAAGTATATCTCCTGGTCCAATATTTTATCATATCTTTGTATTTCATTGTTTTTCAATAAGGGACAGGAGAAAAATCAATAACCTACTTATAAACACAAAAAATGTCTTTAAAGCTTTATTATTTAAATATTTAATTATTACCGTCAGTCTTGCGGAAGAAAAATCACTTCAGACTGTAGGGGCCGGGACTACAGACAATTTTTAAAAGGCAAATTAGTCTTACATTTGTTTGTATGTGTGTAAAATAAAGTAAATGGTAGTCAACTTATAATTTGAATTTAAATTAAAACTTGACTATACATCTGTAGCACAATAATGTGTTTATTTAATCATCGTCAACACAATTCATGTATTTATAGTAAAACGGTTCTAAATAAACAAGATATAATATCAATATATAAAGATGGAATGTAAAACATATGATACAGGCATAAAGTAAGGAATATACATGTTTAAGGATTTGAAACATAAATTTGTAAAATTTACACGACATCAGACAGTTTCATTAAGTAAACATATACATATCAACAAGAATCAATTTCACATTACATAAATATATATTAAGCTTTCGAAATTACAATTAAAATAAGGCACACTATAAATTTGAAAGTATCAGTTGCACCATTATAATTAGCTGAAAATATATACAAACATTTATTTTCAACAAGAATCAATTTCACATTACATAAATATATATTAAGCTTTCGAAATTACAATTAAAATAAGGCACACTATAAATTTGAAAGTATCAGTTGCACCATTATAATTAGCTGAAAATATATACAAACATTTATTTTCTTCATAGATTATGTACATATAAGACACAACTTGGACGGATATACAGATTTAAAGTACCATAATTGTCAAAAGCATTACTCTTGTCCAAAGAGAGTTGTTTAGCAACATAAGATATCAGTCAAACCAACGTGCTGTAAGTAGTATTTACTGAAAATCTCGATAGTAGAGGACATCTTGAGTCAGGACTCAAGAATACATTTTTTTCCCCCAATAAATAAAACAGCTCTTAAAAACTAACAATAACTGCTTTATACTTTGGGCACGAGATTTATAGCCACCATGGAGAGATGATTTTAACACTAACTTTCTTGTCAAAGCAGAATTGTCTAAAGATCATGTTTCCAACTAAACTACAAATCTTGAAAAGCGCCCAAGTTAACTCGACCTAGGGTCTATGAAGAATGAAATCTGCCCTGGGGGGTGTTGCATAAAGAGTTGCGATTAATTGCAACTCTGATTGGCTTTAATTTGCATATTTTCTGACTTGTGTTTAATCGGGACTATTTATGCAAAACCCGCCTAATAGATAACATTTAAGCCTCAAATTTAGATTGTTAGTCTTCATTGACGGATGATATTTCAATACACTATGTTGCTGGATCTTTATACTCCCGAATGACAGACTGCAGATCACGACTGCTATAGCTAACTACAAAATTTGAACAGTGTCTGAGATAATTTGAGCTGGGTTCTATGACAAATTAAATCATCTCTAATTGATTTAACCCGTTCCCTTTGAGATTATGAAATCCCATAGACTTTGTACGTACTTTTCCCGGATCCCGTAGTCAAGGGGTTAACTGTTTACATGGGGCTAAATATGTTTGGCCATCATGGAGAAATGGCGCTTCTATACACACTGTTGCCAAAGCAGGATTGTCTAAGGTTAAGGATCACACTCCCCACAGATAAACAACATTATCAAAGCTGCCGTAGCTAGCTAAATATCTTGCAGAGTGCCCTAGATTATAATAGGAGCTAGGGACTATGAAGAATTGATTCAAGATCTTTGGTCTTGAACAAGTGCATGGAGATGTCTTTCTATACATGTCACCATAGAGAGGTGGCTTTTATGTCCTGAGTGGTCGCTAAAGCAGGTATCTTGAGAAGCAAAATATCTGCAATATAGTGTTTGCTGAATCATTTAAGACTATGGATTACAACTCACAAGTGTCGTTGTATTCTTAATCCACGTCTGTAGATCACATCAGTCAGAGCTCCACCACAAATATCTCAAAATACTTTTTCAACCATAGTCTTTTAGTGTTTTTCGGTCATCAAGCAGCTATATTGAGTGTCAAAACTTGGATGAAAAGTAGATCACACTCTCCGGAGCTCCACCACAAACCTCTCAAACTCCCCCTGCTCCTCCGCCCGACATTTCCCAATCACATCGGCATTCCTAGAGAGTGAAAGAGCGGGATGGAATAAAAAAATTAGCTTTTCCTTTATTTAGTCTAAAGAAATTATTGGTTTAAAATATTCATTTTGATTTATTATTTCATCAAATATATTTATATTCTTGTTAGGCAACATATTAATCCCTGTAAAGCAGACAAATTACTATGGAGCATCAAAACAAATGTAATTTACAAACAAAAGGAGAGCTTTGTTCTTTAACCAAAAAGAAAATTGTTAAAAACAAAAACAAAAATATAAGAGTTTTCAATAGCATTAAAGATAATCAACATTAAACCATAGCATCACATCAGTCACAGTAATTATAATTTCTTGATCCGTGTGTGTTGTTGTTTTTTTAAATATGGAAATTGGGGTAATTTACATGAATGTAACATAAAATCTTTATCAGAAGCGTGGAAAGGATGGTTATTTGTGTTTGTTTATTTGTGTTTGTTTATTTGTTAATTTTCGCCAGTTCTGCATCTTTGCAGCTGATGTGTAGGTTTGAGGATGGTGTGAGAAGGTGAATGGATGCCCTCTTTTTTAAAGGTGAATGCCAGTAGTGGGAAACGCCCCACCCGCTAAAAATGAAATGTACACTCTTATTACCAACCATGTGAAAGAATATAATTTTACTAATATGGGATTATACAAATTTGGCCAAGAAACCGCCTACTAATTGATATACACCGTGTCTCAGATAAAACGAAACCGGGTTTCATGGCAGAAATTTTCTGTCATAATGAATAATTTCCGTGATGATATATATATGTCTGAAAAGCTCTGTGTCTCTTCTTTCATTTGATGTACAACTTATGGCACATAATTCAAGCATGACTGAATTAGAACAATGGAAAGTGGTGTTACCAATATTCCATTTGCACGCATAAATTTTAAGTTTGGGTGAGTTTTAAGGGTTGTAAACGTACTTATTTTTAAAAAGGACAAACACCACATGAAAGTTCATATTTGTATCTTTTACATGACACCTCATGCTAAAAAAATTAATGATTTATGCCAGAGAACGAGTACAATGAAACCATGCCTGATTTCTGCCCAAATGAGTGAAAGTTGAGTAAGAAGTCGCTCACCTTTCCTGACAATGGACTTTGATGCATGAGTGAATTTACACAAACATGGGGATCAGGGAAACCATGGGAAACAGGCTAGATCAGGAAAATTACCCATTTGGGCTGGAATCAAGCATGATTTCATTGTACTCGTTCTCTGGCATAAATCATTTATTTTTTAATCATGAGGTGTCATATAAAAGATAAAATTATGTATTTTTATGAGGTGTTTGTCTTTTCTCAAAATAAGTACGTTTACTACCGTTAAAACTAAAGGCTGAGTCGGTTCGGTCGATCACACCGGTTACCGACCGTTTCAATCGGGACCCGGTTCGGTATATCGGGAAACAGTGCCCCGAAAAAAAAATAAAAAAAATAAAATGTTAAAAAAGAAATTAAGATTATCACAATAATGTAGCGGAATTCAAATAAAAACGGGGCAATTGATATCATTTACTTTAAAGAGTGGTTATTTTCGAGAAATTCTTGGTTCATTACTTCGTTTGACAGTCAGAAATTGAACAGGAAGCGCAAAATTGCTAGTCATTTGAACGATATTGTCGGCGGATGTGCACACAGTGTTAGTCCGATACTCCAGGGGAGTTGTCTGATGGATCTTTGTATGATCCAGCTGATAAGCCAGTGCATTCAAAAAGTGGCTCAAAATACGTTTTTTGGTCATTTGCACCATTTAAAAATGTTTTGATATTCTACTTACATGATTTCATGACGTTTGACAGCCGAACAGAAACAAAAATGAGCCCCAAAACAATGAAAACAACTACTCAAAACATCGATAAAAAACGACTCCCATTCGCTCGTATACCCTGTGTGCAAGTTACGGGTCTCTTTTTCTTCCGCGAGATTCATACGCTGGGCCGGTGGAACTATGTTCCAGTCCGCCCTCTATCGGCAAGATCCATCCGCCAGGAATTGGGGAAGTCCCCGGCAGATGGATCTTGCGCAAGAAAAGAGACCCCGTAACTTGCACACAGGGTATACGAGCGAATTGGAGCGATGTAGTCGTTTTTTATCGATGTTTTGAGTAGTTGTTTTCATTGTTTCGGGGCTCTTTTTTTTTCTGTTCGGCTGTCAAACGCCATTCGAAATCATGTAAGTAGAATATCAAAATGGTGTTGATTGCGAAAAGGCTAATTTATAGCCACTTTTTAAGGGCATGTAGTGGCTCACAGTCACAAGCGATCGTACATGTGATGTTTCCCCCAGACTAGCGGGCTAAGTTTCTGTGAACCGTGTTGCGATGGGCAATGGTGAACAAACGTTGAATTTACTTCGAAAAAAAAAAACTTTTCATGCGAAACTGAGTTAATTCTGGATACTGTAACTATTTTCCCGTAAAGATTGATATGTAAATCCATTAAAGCCTCAGTATTTATTATGTTATTTGCATATAAAAAGAGCAATATAAGCCCCAAACAGTGCATTTTGCCGATGCGTGCACGATTGCGTGATTTTACCGGTCCGAGTTTCGACGGTAAAAATTTATCGGGATACCGGTTCCCGACCGGTAAAAGTTTATCGGGACCCGGTTCCGACAATTACCGACATGACTCAGCCTTAGTTAAAACTCACCCCAAAACCTCACCCAAACTTGCAATTTCTGCGCGCAAATCGAATTTTGGTAACACCTCTTTCCATTGTTCTAATTCAGTCTTGCGTGAATTATGTGCCATAAGTTGTACATCAAATGAAAGAAGAGACACAGAGCTTTTCAGACATATATATATCATCAAAGAAATTATTCATTATGACAGAAAATTTCTGCCATGAAACCCGGTTTCGTTTTTTCTGGGACAGTCTGTATTTGCAAAATTATAAATTGATCCGCTGCACCATTGATATCGCCAACGCGGAATCGCGCATACGCTACGTGCAAATAACCGCGTGCGTTACACCGAGGCTTCGCTTTATGGGCTTGTCCCCAGCTTGTCAATATCTCAAGCCCAGCGCTAGCGGCGAGGACAGGTGCGAACGGGCGGTGGATTTATACATTTCACGGGCGGGTATTGGATTTCTTCCGATATTTCTGCATTTAACGATGCTTAGGTTCGGATTTTACCACACAAGCCCTATTTAAATACTTATTCCACAATATTGATCAATATAGATGTTTTCGGCTACTTTCCCAAAACTGTTATTTATCTTTAAGATTCCATTACACCACTGTCTGCTTATTTGTTTGTTAACAGATATGTTGTTTACTATTTGATTACTTACCCCAATTCTGCATCTTTGTAGCTGATGTGTAGGTTTGAGGATGGTGTCAGAAGTCGGATAGCTGCCCTCTTTTTCAGGGTCTCCACAGAATCACTGTCCTTCAGCTGAAAGCTTTGCAACAAAAGAAAAAAAAGATAACATATTACAGAGATTTTTTCTAGCATTTCCATAGAAAGCTGAAAGCTTTAAAAGAAAAGAAAATAAACAAAGAAGTCATATATTTCAGGGGAATATTTTTAGAAATTACACAGGGACACAAAAAATGTTCTGCAGCTGAAAGCTTTGCAACAAAAGAAACAAATACAAATAATTTCTTGGGGTATCAATGGTAAAAGATATTATTTCAAAATAGATCTGCCAAGTTAATACAAGAGAAATATTGGTAGGTTAAAAGAAATCCATAAGTATGTGTACTTTCTTAGAAATTGCTAGGTCAGCTTGTATGTTTATTTCAATTCCATGAGAAAGTACCAATAAATTTGACTTTTGAAATATCTTAGCGTGATTTTCATCCATACTGGCGGCCTGCATGTAAGTGAAATGTATCATTTTGAAAATACTGTGATCAAGTTTATTAGCTTACCTCATTTTATCTGGATTCACATTGTTCTGTACATCTGTCGATTCTTCCTCCGACTCTTCAATTTCCTCTTCTGATGAAAACAAAAAATGTGACAATTATAGAAACAAAATTTAAGTCAAGGTGATGACTAACAGGTGGAGGCGAAGGAAATGAAATAAAAGGAACAAATTATATCTTTCTCAATTCAAAATAACCTAGAAAAAAGTCTTGTTCATGATTAGGTTGTATATAGCAAAAACAGATAATATAATGACAATGTTACAAGCTGTTTCAAAGAGAATTAAATGTTTTATTTTATTGAGTGCGGATGAGAGACACGTACAAGACAACAGACGAGCAATGAGCTAAAGAGTAAAGACACCTTTTGGAAAATTGCTTGAAAAGGGAAACATCCATGTAATGGACAACCTCAAAAACAAACTTGTACAAAAGCATCATGCAAATGGCATCACCTTAAAAAAAACGCTTGATGAGGTGAAGGTGAAATGACATATCTTACAATTTATATAAGAACATCATCCCTCAAGCTGATCTAGATTGATTTTATATTTCAGTTTGTTTTTCTTTTTTTTCACTTTCTTTCTCTTTTCCGTTAGTTTTCTGCTTTCTTTTTTTTCTTCTTCTTTTTGTTAGTAGTGTGTGTGGTTGGGGGGGGGGGGGGGGGGGGGGGGGCAGAAGGGGGGTTACCTTGTTCTTTGAACACAAGTTCATAGTAGAAGTGGGCGGGGTTTCTGAATGAGCTCGGCCAGATGTAACCTTTGCCCTTTGGCTTGTACTGCTTCGTGACCTTTGACCTGGCATCCTTGGAGTTCATGCCGATGCCGTACACGTAGAAGAGTTTCTTTCCCCTGGCTTGGGGGGCGCCCTTGTACACGTACTTGAATTTGAACGTCTCGTCTGGTCCCTCGACAGCAGCTAGTTGGGAAAAGACAAAAATTAATATCCCTTGCAACAAATTAAATTAAATTAAATTAAATTAGAATAACATTCCAGCCTCTCTCTCTCTCTTTCTTTGAAAGAATGAGTATAAAATCAAATGAAATTTCCTGATAGCAACATACTGATTAACTTGTCATTCAATTAGGCATGTCATCAATATTTAAATCTAAAAGATACTCCCTTGCGGTCAATATTTCAGTGGATTTTGAACATGATCTTTCCTTAAATATGATTAGCATGACTATCATGACTATCATGAATGTAAATGGTCATACAAGGATAAAATCATTTACCAGCCTTACACACGATTTCCTGGTCGCACAGATTACACAGACAATGCATGTGTTGGCATGTCAACAAAACACGCCAGTCATGCATTGCCTGTGACACAAAACAGTATGGCACCCCTACAAGACAAGGGGTTAACAGCATGCTGCATTAACCCCTTACTCCATTGCCTTGAAAAAAGCCTGATAGTCAGCTGCCCTCATTGTCCAAGTAAACACTGGGGAATTCCCCTGTCTACCTAGCCTTAAAACTAGATGTTTTTCACACTGTAGCGCCTCATTATTTGGAGTTACACATCCGTAGCTCGGTTTACAAGCTCCACCAAAAACCAAGGAAAAACATTATCTCTTTTATGTTTCCGCATTTCCTCTCCATGCGTTTCATCATACCGCATCCGCAATAACATCCCTTTTTGTTATGGAACTTCTCCGGAAACTCTTCCCCTACTCCGACAAGATTGGGAAAACAAACATTTCGCGGCTCGCGATGTCGTTGCCCTATGACCGTGGGTAAACCGACCATTCACAGGACTGTTACTGTGAATATATTAAAACTCATGATTTCACTGTCCAATCAGAGACAAGGATTACCACGTGAATTTACTACGATTTGGGGACATCTCTTCATCCCCCAACTCATCTCATCTCTCGATCATTCTTGTCACAACCACCGAACCATTCGGATTATACAAACTCACTCTCCAGCAAAACAGCAACTTTCTCACTTCATCCTGAGACATTCTGGAACTATATATATATTTAATACCTACACGATACCTTTGTGAAAGGAAGTTAATCGTGTAGCTTAGTTAGTTTGTTCTACCCTTTTCTTGTGAACATATTGTATATAATATATATTTTACTTTTGCTGGAACGCAGAACTCTTTTCTATTGCGGACAAGCACATATAACTTTTGGTATATATTTCAACATAATTATATATACCTCTTCGCTCACGCGGATATAACAACTCTTGTACAAACAGTGTACATACAAACACTTGGTGACATACCTTGAACATTATCATCTCATGCACTATCTTGGGACACGGATGAAATAGTATAAGTGCCTGCCAGAGGACCTACCAGCGCCGATCCCAGGATCAAGCCATCGTACCGTGATCTTTTACTTGTAAGTAGAAATCAACTTTGTATGTTTATGACTTATTAACATATACCAACAACCATTTCTACATTGGTGACCCCAGACATTCTAATATCGCGTTTGCTTTTCAACCCACGGTGCTATAATCAACGGATCGTTCTACTATACTTCATTCCGATCGCGTGATTAATTTTTGATTTTGGTTCGCTTTGTTAAACTTTTGTTGTGATCATCATGAGTACGGATCAGGAAACACAGTCTACCCCCACCGACGAAGTCAAACTTGATGACGACGTCGCGCGTAAAGATTCTCCTTCAGTGTCGGCTGTCAACATAAAGCTGCCACCATTTTGGCCCCACGACCCAACGTTGTGGTTTGCGCAGATTGAGGCGACGTTTGACACCATGAACATTCGTTCGCAAGCCAGGAAATTTGCGTATGTGGTGTCTTCGCTACAACCGGAGTACGCGCAGGAGATCCGTGACATATTGATCTCTCCTCCTGCCCAAGACAGATACGACGCGCTGAAAAGTGAGCTAATCAAGCGCACGTCGTCATCTGAACAAAAACGACTGCAACAGCTCCTGACATCGGAGGAGCTCGGTGATCGAAAGCCGTCACAGCTCCTGCGTCGCATGCAGCAGCTGATGGGATCCAGCACCTTGCAGGAAAATCTCCTGAAACAATTGTTCCTGCAGCGGCTGCCTCAAAACGCCCAGCTCATCCTCGCCTCAACGCGCGACGCGATGGACATCGCCCAGCTCGCCGACCTCGCGGACAAAATAATGGAGACTAGCTCGCACGCCGTCAGCACCCTCGCCGCGTTCTCTTCGGCTCCAGCGACCGCTCCGCCCGCTCCGCCCGGGGATATCCAACGACTACAAGCGCAGATTTCGCACCTCACGACCCAGGTTCAGGCCCTGTCCTCGCGACTCATGGACCGTGGTCGTAGCGGAGATCGTCACTACAACGACAGGCGGCAGCGCTCCGATTCGCGCGGCGCTCCAAGTCGACGATCGCCCTCCCAGCAGCAAGGCGAGTGCTGGTATCATCGCCGTTACGGTGCCAATGCACACAAATGCGAGTCCCCGTGCTCGTACACCGCACCGCCGTCCGCCGACAACAACGCCGCCCAGGGAAACGGACAAGCCAGCAGCTAATCGCGACAAGCTCCGCTGGTCCATCTACTCCTAGTCGCCTATTTTATGTTATGGACAGGATCTCGGGACTTCGATTCCTCGTCGACACCGGCGCGGAAGTCAGCGTCATTCCCCCATCCCCAACGGATAGGCGTTCCCCATCGTCCCAGTTCAAGCTGCAAGCAGTTAATCAGTCACAGATATCGACCTATGGTGAGCGATCGATCACGCTTGACCTCGGCCTTCGCCGCACATGCCGATGGATTTTCATAATCGCAGACATCGCCACGCCCATCATTGGCGCTGATTTTCTTACCAATTTCGGTCTTCTTGTGGACGTCAAACACCGCAAGCTAATTGACACCACGACCAACCTCGCTGTCACTGGCGTCATCGCACGATCTTCTTCGCCACCCACGAGTCTGAGAATGATGCAGTCGACTGGATCACGGTTCGACGACTTGATTCGTAATCATCCGGGTATTACACAGCCCGTGTACTCCGAATCAAGCGTCAAGCATTCAGTCACCCATCACATCGAGACTCGTGGACCACCAGCTGCTGCACGACCACGTCGACTAGCTCCCGATCGTTTTTCTATCGCGAAAGCGGAATTCAACCACATGTTGGAGCTCGGCATCGTCCGCCCGTCAAAGAGCAACTGGTCGTCGCCACTTCACATGGTGCCAAAGAAAACCCCAGGGGACTGGCGACCGTGTGGTGATTACCGCTCGCTCAACAAGGCAACAATCCCGGATCGCTACCCTGTTCCCCATCTCCAGGATTTCGCAGCTGGTTTGGAGGGTAAAACGATATTTTCAAAGATCGACCTCATCAAGGCGTACCATCAGATACCAGTTCACCCCGCCGACGTCCACAAAACGGCCATCACCACACCCTTTGGATTGTTTGAATACGTCCGCATGCCATTTGGGTTACGTAACGCGGCGCAAACCTTCCAAAGGTTTATGGACGAAGTCCTCCGCGGACTGCCATTCGCCTACGCATACGTCGATGATGTCCTCGTCGCCAGCGATTCACCTGATGAACACGAAGAACATCTTCGCACCTTGTTCGCACGGTTCGCTGAGTACGGGGTCATTATCAACCCGGCCAAATGCGAACTCGGCGTCGCGTCGCTCCATTTCCTCGGCCACGCCGTCGACCACGCCGGCATCGCTCCTCTCCCCGACAAGGTCAAAGCCATCATTGACCTACCCCCGCCGACTTCGCTACGAAAGTTGCGGGAATTCTTGGGACTCGTGAATTTCTACCGCAGATTCATCCCGCGCTGTGCTGCTGCTATGCAGCCTTTAACCGACATGTTAAAGAACGCGAAGAAAAAGAATCAGCCCATCACGCTCGCGGATACCGCCCTGCAAGCATTCGACACAGTAAAGCACGCATTATCCGACGCGACCATGCTCGTCCACCCCAAGAACGATGCACCCCTGTGCCTCCTCACTGATGCTTCGGACACAGGTGTGGGTGGGGTGTTGCAGCAATGTGTGAACGAGGTATGGCAGCCACTCGCGTTCTTTTCCAAGCGATTACAGCCAGCAGAGACCCGCTACAGCACGTTTGGCAGAGAGCTGCTGGCCGTGTATCTCTGCATCAAACACTTTCGCCATCTCCTCGAAGGACGTTCATTTTGCGTCTACACCGATCACAAGCCGCTCACCCACGCGCTCAATGCCCAGCCGGACAAATATTCGCCACGCGAAGTCAGGCATTTGGACCTGATCTCCCAGTTCACATCGGACTTACGGCATATCTCGGGCAAAGACAACCTTGCCGCCGACGCCCTCTCGCGCGCGCACATCAATGGCCTCGAGTCACATGACACGGTAATCGACTTCGCCGCCATCGCCATCGCCCAGGAGGACGATGACGAAATCGCGCACCTCAACGACACCTCGCTTCAGCTCGTTCCCGTGCCTATTCCCTCATCGGATCGCACGATATTAAGCGACATGTCCACCGGCACTCCTCGCCCATACATACCTGCCTCGTTCCGCAGGTCAGTATTTCATTCCCTGCACAATCTGTCTCATCCAGGAGTTCGTGCCACGCAAAAACTCATCACAGACAGGTTCGTGTGGACTGGGATCAACCGGGACGTTCGTTTGTGGGCTAAGACGTGCATTCAGTGCCAGCAATGTAAGGTACATCGCCACAACAAAGCACCGCTCGGCACGTTTTCGTCGCCCGACGCCCGGTTCGACCACGTACACATCGACATCGTCGGTCCGCTCCCGCCTTCGGACGGTTTCTCATATCTCCTGACATGTGTGGATCGATACACTCGATGGCCGGAGGCATTCCCCATGAACGACATAACAGCGGAGACAGTGGCTCGTGTGTTCGTCACACATTGGGTTGCTCGATTTGGCACCCCGTCTACTATCACCACTGATAGAGGTCGCCAATTCGAGTCCCATCTCTTCCGTCACCTCGCAACACTGCTGGGAACTAATCGCCTGCGTACTACGGCCTACCACCCTGCTGCTAACGGCCTGGTCGAACGACTACATCGCCAGCTTAAAGCATCACTTAAAGCACATGGTGGTACACGTTGGACAGAGCATCTACCACTAGTTCTACTCGGCATACGCACCGCTGTAAAGACTGATCTTGCTTGCTCTACTGCTGAACTGGTGTATGGAACTACACTTCGCCTGCCTGGCGAGTTCGTTGCTCCAGCCGACACGGACAACGACCTCGACCCGGGCGACTACGTCCATCGTCTTCGCAAATTCATGCACGACATGCGTCCACACGGCACGCGTGCTCAACAAAAGCCGTCGTATGTGAACACGGATCTACACTCATCCTCACACGTTTTCATACGGGATGATACCGTGAGGAAGCCGCTTCAACCTCCCTACAAAGGCCCCTATCCGGTCGTACGGCGCACTGACAAGTTCTTCGTGGTCGACCAGCGAGGGAAACACGATACTGTCAGCATCGACCGCCTCAAACCTGCATATCTCGAGCCCCAGCGCGACCCAACGCCTCAGCCGCCCTCCACTACGCATCCAGCCTCTACGTTGAGGGTTGACACACCTCCTACCGAGCCCCCTGCCACGCCCCCTTCCGACTCGTCTCCCACGTTTTCTCCTCCACCGCGACCTGCGCCGGAGGTTAGGAGGACGAGATCGGGTCGTCGTGTCCATTGGCCCGCTCGATATGTGCAGTACGTCGTTTTTAGTGCTGGATGAATTTTACATTTTTACTCTCGTTTGTTCGAGATTTGATAATTTCTTTACATCGCTACATACTTGTATTTCCTCTTTATCGATCGCATCGTTCGTAACTTTGTTTTCTTCACTTGCGATCTAGGAGGGGGTTACCTGTAGCGCCTCATTATTTGGAGTTACACATCCGTAGCTCGGTTTACAAGCTCCACCAAAAACCAAGGAAAAACATTATCTCTTTTATGTTTCCGCATTTCCTCTCCATGCGTTTCATCATACCGCATCCGCAATAACATCCCTTTTTGTTATGGAACTTCTCCGGAAACTCTTCCCCTACTCCGACAAGATTGGGAAAACAAACATTTCGCGCCTCGCGATGTCGTTGCCCTATGACCGTGGGTAAACCGACCATTCACAGGACTGTTACTGTGAATATATTAAAACTCATGATTTCACTGTCCAATCAGAGACAAGGATTACCACGTGAATTTACTACGATTTGGGGACATCTCTTCATCCCCCAACTCATCTCATCTCTCGATCATTCTTGTCACAACCACCGAACCATTCGGATTATACAAACTCACTCTCCAGCAAAACAGCAACTTTCTCACTTCATCCTGAGACATTCTGGAACTATATATATATTTAATACCTACACGATACCTTTGTGAAAGGAAGTTAATCGTGTAGCTTAGTTAGTTTGTTCTACCCTTTTCTTGTGAACA
The DNA here is from genome assembly GCA_037951105.1 of Echinarachnius parma. Lineage (NCBI taxonomy): Eukaryota > Metazoa > Echinodermata > Echinoidea > Clypeasteroida > Echinarachniidae > Echinarachnius > Echinarachnius parma. The sequence goes on from JBAMJV010006495.1 coordinate 23,025, forward strand.
TATTGTATATATATATTTTACTTTTGCTGGAACGCAGAACTCTTTTCTATTGCGGACAAGCACATATAACTTTTGGTATATATTTCAACATAATTATATACACCTCTTCGCTCACGCGGATATAACAACTCTTGTACAAACAGTGTACATACAAACACTTGGTGACATACCTTGAACATTATCATCTCGTGCACTATCTTGGGACACGGATGAAATATTATAAGTGCCTGCCAGAGGACCTACCAGCGCCGATCCCAGGATCAAGCCAGTACCGTGATCTTTTACTTGTAAGTAGAAATCAACTTTGTATGTTTATGACTTATTAACATATACCAACAACCATTTCTACACTTTCATGAGAACAATTGATCAACCTACGCAACAAGGAATTTCCAATCGATGTACTCAAGAATAACAAGTAAAGAACCTTATCCAGTCCTTTCAATTCGATGAATGCCGCATTGGTACGATTGACCGGCTTATGCCGAAAGGGTGGGTAGCGTCGCGTCGCGTCGCGTTGACTTGAACGCGACCATTCGTCCAAAGCCCCCCCGGTTTTGCCGAAAGGGTGCGTTGGGAACGTCGCGTCGCGTCGCGTTTACTGGAACGCGACCATTCGTCCAAAGCCCCCCCGGTTTTGCCGAAAGGGTGTGTTAAAAAAAAGATCGTACTGTTAGGTTGCTTGAACTATTTTTGTTGCCAGTGGTAAAAATGCCAGAAGTAAAAATGCCAGAGGTAAAAATGCCAGAGGAAAAAACGCCAGAGGAAATATTACAGTGTAAAAGACTGCAAATCTATTTTGTTCTCATCAAGATTATGGCACATGCCCCCCCCCCCCCAAAAAAAAAAGCTTTCCTTTGCCCAGGATAAAACTTATTTCGTAGACAGACTTTGTATTCGCATACACTATACATTTTATAATTCATCTTCGATTGAGAGGGAGGGGGTGGGGGGGGGGGGGGGTGGGGGGGGGGGGCAATGGTTGCAGGCAGCAGCAGAAAATATTTTTTCAATCAACACAAGGAGCTTTTTGGTTCATAGCCATTAATAACTTTCGAAGATGACTTATATATACATAGTGTATACAAATACAAAGTCCGTTTACAAAACCAAGTTTTATCTTGGGCAAATTAAAACATTTTAATCGTTTGAAGTCATGAATGTTTTTTTTTTTTTTTTTTTTTTTTTTTTTTTTGGGGGGGGGGGGGGGCATGTACCATAATCTTGATGAGAAAAAAAAAGATTTGCAGTCTTTTACACTGTTATATTTCCTCTGGCATTTTTTCCTCTGGCATTTTTACTTCTGGCATTTTTACCACTGGCATTTCTACCGCTGGCATTTTTTGTTACTGGCATTTTTAGCACTGGCATTTTCACTGGCATTTTTACCACTGGCATTTTTGTTACTGGCATTTTTGCCACTGGCATTTTTACCACTGGCATTTTTTCCTCTGGAATTTTTTCCACTGGCATTTTTTCTCTGGCATTTTTTCCAATGGCATTATTACATGTAGCCTACATACAAACATACACAAACACACATGCATAGACCAAGGAGGTATACATGTACAAGACGAGTACTAGTAGTACTAGTAGGCCTACTATCCATGCACAAACATACAACCACACCCACACACACGGCAAACGACACATTTTCATTTTACTGTTTTTTCTATTTGCCGAATTAAATGAACTTTGTAAATAACTATTGAGTTTTCTTACGTGTCGTAAAACAAATTCTGCTTGAACTGCCATTCCACTGGGAAGTAAAAAGCTGACTGCACGGTGGACACTTTGCCCCTGTCATTATCTTTACGTTTGGTTTATAAAAGCTTCTGACCACTCGGGCAATGAGAATTAAGGGGTTTCAGGGACGAGCACCGTACTAGGGTTTTATATAGCTCAGTCGGAAGAGCACCGGTCTAGCAATCCGGAGGTCTCGGGTTCGAATCCCGTTGGAATTCCATCTTTGCCCTATTTTAATCACAATATATTTCTGGTCGGTTTCTTTATAATCATGTTTGAATTAATCTTTACTTTTGGCAAGAGGAATACCAAGAAAAGCTTTATTTGAAGTTGAAATGATCCATAATTTAGGTAGTTTCAAACTAATGTTCACATTCACATGTGGGACAATGACGTGCCACAAATGGCATGTACACAAACTAACACGGGTTTGTGGAAACATCCAAAACAAACACATACACACACAAATGTACATTGAAATAAATAATTGTTGTTAAAGGACATTTTGAACGTTTAGAGGCTGTTTTTATTGTATTCATGACCAGACTGCATGAGGCTGTGCTAGACGCGTACATCTTTCCATGACAAAGTAATGTTAATAAATTTATCGCATTATTGAGGTGTTACCGAGTCTAAAATGAACTTTGTTTCAGTAACAAATCAAAAACACATTACATTTTTGAAAATTACGTTGCCATGAAATCGCTCCTGTCAGAATTTTAAAAATGCATGCTTCTTTTTCTTAGGTGAATGGAAAGGCAAGATGGAACAGAGTATGAGCGTTGTGACTTATTCCATCGCCAACCTCTGGTGTATATTTACACACTTTGTCACAATCAACGTTAAATTCTAACAGTCAACAAATGAACATCAACGTATAAACACTTTACCTAATTACCTATCTCATTAAAAAAATCAATCATCTTCTCAGATAAAAAAAAATGTATTTGCAGAATGTGGAGACCAAGAACTTAAATTAATACGGCTAGGTTCCGATTTCAAGGCTCATATCCGACATACTGTTGCCTTCGAAGTGATGCACATTTGTGACATTTTCATTTTTTGACAGCATTTTTCTTATAATATGTGATAGAATAGAAACTAATTAATATAAATGATAAAAGGCTTTCATGGTGAAATTAGGAAGATTAGCAAAACATTGGCACAAAACAAGAACATTTTAGCAATGATTTTGAGTCATTAATCAGCGTAACAAAAACATACAACATTGGAGGCAAAAGTAAAAATCTGGTTATAAATCTTTCTCAAAGAAAATTATATTTACCCCATTTAACAAGTGGTTACATGATTAAATCAGCAAGACATTTCGGGAGATGCTGCAGTCCTCGGCTGCATTTTCATGGGCCACCCTGTACAATAATTCCACCAATATATCATGTCAACCAAAATTTTCATGATCTAATATGATCACTGTCCTGATGATCTCGTGAAATATGTTAATCCCAATATAAAAAGTAAACAAAATCGTCTTGTTTGGAGACCGGAAATAATTTTGCAGGCGTTCTATGACTTTTGACCACAACTGTAAGGCATTTCCATCAGTCACAATAATTTACTCTTAAAGGGATAGTTGAGTTCTGGTAAGGAGAGTACAGTTTTGGTGAAACTGAATTTTAGTAACCAAAACCTGCATCATTACATTTCAAACTAATAGTTATAACTAGAAAGTAACACAAAATTACAAAAGATCATGTTATCATTAAAAAAGAACCGTTAAAACGTAAGAGGGCGCTCTCTAAACACTCATCGGTTTCAACCATTTTGAATAAAATATTGTGCATGTGATGCTTTGTTGAAATAGTGATTAGGTTGAGAAATAACCAACAACTATTTAAATACATATTTTGTAACTTTTTGAAAAGAGGAAGCATTTTTTTTTTTTTTTTAACGGCTGGTTCAAAATTCTCTAATAAACCTGGGGCCCCAGGTTTATTACAAATTGTTAATTTATGGATATTTTGATCAAACAAAGATGATTTTATTATTTAAATATTATGCTCTTTCAAATTTTACACTCTAGTTTTTCATTACCTCAACAACAAAAAAGTAGTCTAGCGCCCTCTCTACCATAACTCAACTATCCCTTTAAAAATGCATACTGGTAAGAACTTTGATGGCAATCAAATAAATAAAGTAAACAAGTAAACAGCAACAATTAAAAAAGAACACCAATACATGAACACAACTCAACTTAATATAATGTAGACAAGATATTTAGGCAGGAAGTTGGAACAGCTAATTTTCATCTTTTAAAACAGCAGAACTCAACAAATTCAAATTATGCCCCTCTTCTTATATCTGATGTTTTGATTCAAATACATAATTTAGCATGTAACGTATGTCACCTCTCGCTATAACGAGATATCTTCAGGTGTTTTCCACTCATAAGTTTAGTGAGATTTAAACTGGTAATCTATCACAATCATGACCTTAAAAATGCGTTCAGACTGGTACCTGCCATTTCACTCTTTTTTGTTAAGTACATTGAGTCTTCCACAAGTGCAAAAGAAAGTTAAAGAAACAAGAAAACAAACAAAACCAAAACTGCCATAATCTCCAGAGTATATATATCTCCCTTTTGTCAGTTCATAAATGCTACATGTATGTATAGGTACTTGTAACAATTACTGATGGCAAAGAAACTTACAGTTCTTCCCATTCTGTTAAGTGTTTTACTTCCATTAATGTATTAATGATTGTTATTTTTTTTAAAGATCAACTACCCTCAACATCGCAGAAAAGATACAGTTTGGTTTGATGGCAATTCCCAGCGGTTCATAGCATCATAGACATATTGACAAAGAGACAGACAGATGAAGTGTAGAACGTCCTCCTCCCTTTGTGGTAGATCACATTACAATTATCTAAAATACAAAGCCTTAACATTGTCAACCTGATGAAATTCATGTTGCCAACAATGAACCATCATGACAATATGAGGATACATAGCATAATCATCAATATGGCATAAAACAGTTATTGCTTCCACTGAACAGAATGGTCATACATGTAAGTGCTGTGTGTGGGGTGCACACATTCCTACTACCGGTATGTGGCAGTATATGACTATTACAATACCAACTGCTGAACAGTGTCGAAAGTATTCTATTTATGCATGTCTGCATATTGTTCCGTCCCTAAATTATAATAGAAATACACTACCACATACATTGAGTTTGTGCATCTGTCTTTATCCTTGTTCAAATCATATTGTTATCAGATTTAAACACATCCTTGTTGTAATTAATTCATTTACTTTCAGATACAAAAATCTGAAAAATATATGGAACACCCCTTTGACATTTTTGACATATGATTGAATTTTCAGTCCAAGTACAATCTGACAGAGAGTGCATCTTTTTTGTTTTTACCCCATCCAAGAGAACATCAGTTTAAGCAGTACTGCCTACACATTGCAGTGTTCTTCACTGCAGCCTCTTTTCTTTGACTGTAATACAACAGCAACAATAACATATGAAAATAAAACATTCAATAGCATGATACATTTTTCTGCATCAAGACTATCATAACAATTAATTATGAAATTGACAACTTCTAGCTGTCAGTCCACTTAAAGATTCTTTGGGTACCTGTACTTAGGCATTTCACTAGTTTTGTATTACTACATTGAGTATTTCACAAGTGTAAAAGACAGTTAAAAATCAAGAACATAAACAAAACCTAAAATGCCATAATCTCCAGAGTATCTCCCTTATGTCACGTGTCAGTTCATCAATGTTACATGTAACAACTTTGATGGCAATAAAACTTACAGTTCTTCCCATTCTGTTAAGTGTTTTACTTCCATTAATGTATTAATGATTGTTATTTTTTTTAAGATCAACTACCCCCAACATCGCAGAAAAGATAGTTTGGTTTGATGGCAATTCCCAGCGGTTCATAGCATCATGGTACATGTAACAAGATCAGAGACATATTGACAAAGACAGATGAAGTGTAGAACGTCCTCCTCCCTTTGTGGTAGATCATAAGATCACATTACAATTATCTAAAATACAAAGCCTTAACATTGTCAACCTGATGAAATTCATGTTGTTCTTTGAAATTTAGGGGTATCCTTGTGCTTATAGTATTAACGCACTAGTGTATACTTCCTGCTGTCCCCAATATCCTCGCAGGATCCAACATTGTCATCCTTATCTATGGTGATCTCACTTTTGGCCCTACTGGGTTTTTGGTATTTCCCAGTTTCATCACATGTCAGATCTTCTTTAAAGGGAAGTTGAGAAGAATCTATCAAGAAGCACAATTATTGGTCACAACCAACTGGTACAGAGTTGTTCACTTGTACTGATGGGAACAGCAGTGTCTTTGCTATCCGCTTACTGTCTTTGAAGTAGGTATTTTCTTCTTTGAAGGCATGCCACTTGTGCCTGTATAATGCTGGTCCAACATTACTGGAGTGGTGATTTTCCTCGTCTGATGAATCACTTGAGATTACAGACTCCTCAAGCTTTGGTCGCTTGAAAGTGTTGGACCCTTCACGAAAAGCTGTAGGCCAACCTGCCATGAAGACTTCATCTGGATTTCTGAAGAATGAAAAGTAATAAAAACAAAAATACACTTGTTAAATTGTAAAAATAATACAGTGCAATTCCCACAAATTGACCACAAAAATAAGTTGTGCACATTACACATCAACAGTACATACCAATTTTGTTTTATTTGGTCAATGTATGGTACATTTGATTTCTGTGGTCAGTGAATGCACACCCTGAAGATTCAAGTGCATTCATTTAATGTTTGAAATAGCAACTGAGACTATAACCATTATGGCTTACTTCACAGGATGTTTGGAGTGTTGTGTTCATTATCTGTAACACCAAACTAAAGGGTGCATTTGGAGAGTAAAGGTTGTCTCATTTGGATACATTTAGGTTAGCAATCCATGGGGGGGGGGGGGGGGGGGAGAGATGGGTAGATGAGGGGGCTTTTATCTATAATGATATTTTCCTGTGTTGCAATTAGGAGTATGTCATCAATAACAAAATAACAACTGTGAAACCCTACTGCGATACGGATTTATAAGATGCTATCGAAGCACACAGCAACCACATGTACCATGCAAATTTATTCCTAAATTTAGCGTTCGGTCAAGTAAGATAAAAATACAACCCCCATTTGTTCTGTTCTTCAGTTTTCAGTGACGATCAGAGTACATTGATATAGCTGTGTGATCGATGTGTCGCGGTATAGCTAAAAGCAGTCTCTAGTCCTGCTATGCTTTGTGTTTGTTTTGTTTTTATATATTGGAGGCATGGGCGTAGATCTGACATTGATACCCATTCAACAGTGAGGGAGAATAGGTATTACGTAAGTATCTACGCCCATGGTTGGAGGGGGAGTAGAGGAGTCATGCTGTAAGTGTTAAATGCTTCAAAGTATGTGCATGCATATATACCTCATGCCATTTCCAACAAAGGGAAATATATTGAATTAGGCTAGACAATGAACAAATAGACAACTACATGCATTGAAGGTATAGTCTAAATTTGCTTGCACCAACTGATTATTTGGTGTCTTCCAGCATGATCGGCTCTCAGACTGAGAAACAACAGTACAAGAAATTGATCATTCTATGCCATGACAAGTTACTCTTGATTGAATGAAAAACAAATGCTTAAAACAGTTATTTTGGGGTCAAAGGCGGGAGGGGGGGGGGGGGGGGGTTCAACCCCCCAAACCCCCATCTACAAAGGTATGTTTTGGTTGAACCTCCCCCCCCCCCCCCCCCCCCCCCGCTCCCCCAGTACGCCTATGCTTGTGGGGGGGATGCCGGGGAAAACATGTTCTGAATAAATTTGTCATTTAATCCATCATGAACACATGACGCAAACATTTGCACTTTTTTTGTATCACATCTGGCCGAACTATTATTACCCACAAGCTACCTCACTAGTCGCCCCGGAAAATTAGAAATTGCTTGAATGTTGTCAAATGTGTTTAGTGGGGACAATATGTATACATGACAAAATTATAATCACTTTGCCAACTTACTCTCCATGAGCCGTGACCTCAGATGCTCCTTCTCCTTCCTCCTCCTCAGAAGAGATGAATATTACCCTAACATAAAATGAAAGAGAGGTGACTGTAGTACACTGTGGATAAAAAGCAATAAAAAGCAATGCAAAATATGAAACAAAATTAGTCTGACATTTCTTTCTATCTATAGTACTAAAACAGAGAGATCTGTTTGTTTGTTTATTTGTCCCTCCAGCTATGCAAATCACCATGCCTTGACGTATGACCCTCATCCTTGTACTGATAAATGCTACTACCTTAAATGAGGTAATAGCCAAAGGGTATCAAATTACATCAAACAGAAGTTGTTTTTTTGACTTTTTGTGCCTAAAAAAAGACCACACTTGCCAGCTATTCAAAGCCGAACTCAAATAGTTACGTGACGTGTGCACAAGATGCATAACTTTGTTTCGTGTGCACATCAGAATGATACGACTGCACTGATTGTCCATTCCTAAACCAATGGAGGCAAGATAGCTGAGTCAGTAGAGCATCAGACTATGACGGGAGAGATCCCTGGTTCGATCCCTACCATCGGACCATGTTTGGTTTTGTTTAAGTCGGGAATAGCCAGTGTTTTTCATAATCACGATATGGAATGGAATGGCATGATTTGTTAATAATAATAATAATAATGTTTTGATTTATATAGCGCCTAATATGATTGATAATCATCTCTTAAGCGCTTTACAATGATATTATTAACCCGGTCATAGGATACAATGCAAACTAGCACACATCGTGTGTACCATCTCCACTCCCTGGGGAGCATCCCTTCCAAGCGGCTCATGGGCATTGAGAAGATCATTCACATAATAAAGGCTTTCACCTCCTACGTACCAGGTCCCCATTTATACACCTGGGTAGACATGGTAGAGAGCAGCAATGTGGATTAATTGTCTTGCTGAAGGACAAATGGGACGGGCATACACTGGGTTCGAACTCGGGATCTCACGATTGGAAAGCGCGTGCTCTTCCAATCTTGCCACACCACATCCGTCATGACGTTTTGAGAGCTTTGCATTTTTATGTTCAAACATTATTTGAAATCTACAAATGTATGCTTGGGAACCTGTCAGTGTGGATGTGTTTTGTAGACAGTCAGCTAAAGCCCTGGTCACAACCCACCGTGCGTGTTTTTAGTCCGTACGTTTTTTGGGGAGGCCACGGCCGCTACGTTTTTCTGAAAACGTGGGGAGGGAGTGGCAAGAGCAGGGAGGGAGTACCGTCAACGCACGGTGTAAGTGCGTGGCCCGCACGCCACGCCTGGCCGTGAGCGGTTGCGTGCATCGTACATTGCGCACGTAGTAAGTGCGTTGTACGTGCTTACAACGTGCTTACAACGTACGGTCTCCGTGCGGTTGCAACGTTATCGTACGGAGGCCGTACTTACACGTGCTGCTCACGTACGGTGTCCTTACTCACTAAGTGCGTGCAAGGGCGAACAACCTTTTCTGCTCATATTATACTGCAGAAATCAGTGCGCACAACGTGCGTTGTAAGTGCGGAGCACGTGCTTACTCGGTACGGTCCACGTGAGTTCTGCGTGCTCATTGGACAGTTGAACTGGGGAAGTGCCGAGTAAGCACGGACCACGCACTTATCACGTGCGCAGCACGCACGTGCGCTCATTGGCTGTAGAACGCAGCGAAAACGCAGCGAACGCAGCGAAAGTTCCTCGTGCACTAAAAGTGCTACGTCGTGTCTGCGTTTCAGATCATCTTGTTAGTTTTAGAAACAAAACTTTCTGTAGAAATTCTATAAATTTCTCTGTTTCCTGATATAGAGCAATAATATGCCTACATAAGCCATGCTATTTTCCAGATTGAATAGCCTGGTGTTTTTGTTTGTGGTTTTTTTTTTTTTTTTACAACCTAGAATACTTTCTATTCTATCCTGTTTCCAGTCTAAGCATGCATGAGTGATCTGTACTGGCATGGTTGCCAAAATGTTTCTTTTGGGTTTTTGTGCATTTTTGTATCACTGAAAAGTGTAATTCTGCATGTGGCAAGACTGTCAACATGGTCAAAGTGAAGAATGGAGAGCTTGACTGGATAATTCACATCTAGCCAAGCATTTCACCATAACACTGACAAAACTTACTCAGTTGCCATAAGGTACTTGAAGTTGGTATGCTCTCAGGAACTCAGATCATGCACATGCTCGGGTAGGTACCCTATAGTAGGCTGTAGCACATCTAAGAGTAAGACTAAGTGGACATCAAACTCGGTCGGGCTGTTTTCACTGCTCTAGTTGAATGAAGAATCTATTAGGAAATACAATTGAATAAGAGAATGCATGAATTTAAGACTGTGATAAGTTTATCTGCTTTCATGCCATATGGTATAGCCATAGGAAACAAGCCATGAAAATATTCTATGCAGTTACTTTATGATCGAGCAGGAATTAGTACAATTGATACAAGATTGAAAACTTGACTATAGAATTGTTTGTGATAATAATGAAATATATATATATATGTCTAATTCATGAAATCTACACTAAAATTTCATATTTTCCTAATTGACTTTCTTACTTATCTCATCGTTTTAAATTAATGATTTACTTCTTTTTCATATCAATTTCTCGTTTTGTTACCTGGAATATTTATACATGTAGTTTCTATTCTATTCTGTCTCCAGTCTAAGCATGCATGAGTGATCTGTACTGGCATGGTTGCCATTTGTTTCTTTTGGGTTTTTGTGCATTTTTGTATCATTGAAAAGTATAATTCTGCATGTAGCAAGACTGTCAACATGGTCAAAGTGAAGAATGGAGAGCTTGACTGGATAATTCACATCTAGCCAAGCATTTCACCATAACACTGACAAAACTTACTCAGTTGCCATCAGGTACTTGAAGTTGGTATGCTCTCAGGAACTCGGATCATGCACATGCTCGGGTAGATCCCCTATATAGGCTGTAGCACATCTAAGAGTAAGACTAAGTGGACATCAAACTCGGTCGGGCTGTTTTCACCGCTCTAGTTGAATGAAGAATCTAATAGGAAATACAATTGAATAAGAGAATGCATGAATTTTAGAACACGAACATCAAAGTGACATTACCTTTTTTACATAATTATGTAATGCATTATCATATAAACCGAAGTTTGTAACCAATCGTAACAACTATATACGACTTGTAAATTTATATGAAATGTACAGTAATGAATAAATGCCGAGAAGGAGAAAGAAAGACACAAATCATGGAAGCCGAAGAACAGCGTATGCCACAAAACTTTGTCATCCAATCACAAATTTAAAAAAAAATATCCTCAAGAAAGTGATAAATTAAGCTCACCACCTGACCGTTAAACCTCTATGTATAGGTAGGCCTTTATAGATTTTCCCGCCCATTTTCGTCACCTCTTCATTCTATTTTTAAAATTTGCTTTCAATTCCAACGTAGGCCTTTATATAGGACACGATCATTCGGACACCATTCTTCCCGCCCTTCACTGGTAAGGGGGTCAGGGCGGATCCAGGGGGTGGGCGGGGATGGGTGAGAGGTCAGCAAATAAACGTAACAATTCTGCTGATTTTTTAAACATATTAAACAGGTGGTAAGCTGTTCTAACTGACATGTACCAGCTCCTGTCATTAGTTGTTGATGTTTTATTGGTTTGTATATCATCCTCACCATCATCACCACCACCAACACCATCATCACCACCACCACCTCCATCATCATCATCATCACCACCACCACCATCATCATCATAATCACCACCCCATCATCATCATCATCACCACCACCACCACCATTATCATCATCACCATCATTACCACTACCACCATCATCATCACCACCAGCACCATCATCATCTTCATTGTTATCATCTTCATCCTCATCACCATCATCATCATCATCACCATTATCACCACCATCATCATCATCATCATCATCATTATTGCATCACGGTCACCACCATCATCATCACCACCATCACCACTCCCACCATCATCATCAATCATCATCACCACCATCACCACTCCCACCATCATCACCAATCATCATCATCATCATCATCATCATAACCACCACCACCACCACCATTGTCATCGTCATCGTCATCATCATCATCATCGATCATCACCACCACCACCATCATCATCACCATCAGTCGTAGAAAATTTTCGAAGCCGAGACCTGGTCCCATCCCAAATTTTCGAGGCCTAGACCAGGTCTCCACTCCCAAATTGTTAAGGCCTAGACCAGGTCTCCAGTCCCAAATTTTCGAGGTCTAGACCAGGACCCATTGGTTGGGAGTGTAAGCAGGGGGGGGGGGGGGGGGGTAGTCCACCACGACCATCATCATCATAATCACCACCCCCATCATCACCACCACCACCACCATTATCATCATCATCACCATCATTACCACTACCACCATCACCATCATCATCTTCATTGTTATCATCTTCATCCTCATCACCATCATCATCATCATCATCACCATTATCACCACCATCATCATCATGATCATCATCATTATTGCATCACGGTCACCATCATCATCACCACCACCACCATCATCATCACCACCATCATCATCAATCATCATCATCACCACCATCACCACTCCCACCATCAATCATCATCATCATCTTCATCTTCATCTTCATCTTCATCTTCATCTATCATCACCACCACCACCATCATCTTCATCTTCATCTTCATCTTCATCTTCATCGATCATCACCACCACCCGTACCATCATCATCACCATCAGTCGTAGAAAATTTTCGAAGCCGAGACCTGGTCCCATCCCAAATTTTCGAGGCCTAGACCAGGTCTCCAGTCCCAAATTGTTGAGGCCTAGTCCTAGACCAGGTCTCCATTCCCAAATTTTCGAGGTCTAGACCAGGACCCATTGGTTGGGAGTGTAAGCAGGGGGGGGGGGGGGGGGTAGTCGTATACATTTTTCGAAGCATAGACTAAGAATTTTCGACATTTTTGAGACCGAGACCAGGTCCAGTCCCAAATTTTCGAGGCGAGACCGGGATTTTTACACAAATTCCGAGGCCGAGGTCAGGATCTTCGAACCAGAATTATGCTAAAAAGAGTCAAATTATGCCAGAATTCGTAAAATTATGCCAGGCATAATGCCAGATGCCAAAAGGGTCCAAATTATGCCAGAAAGCATAATTATGCCAGAACTGGCCACCTTGTGCCATTCATGCAATGGATTATGGTCGGGTCATGTTGTATAAAACGTTACTCGGTACTGTTTACAGTCATGACTGTCTAGACAAAGATTAGCTGCACGCATGCAGGTTCAGGGTTTGTCGAAAATGTTACTGGTATACTTTAACACTACACAAAAAACACGATAATATGCAGGAATACTCATATAAACTCACCACAAAAGTGATCAGGAAGCTCGAAGATGTCCAGCCTCTCTCCATCTCTCGCAGCTCGCGATCGATCCACCATGCATACACCACGTATATTACGCGACGTCGGCAGCTAGCGCCAGGCAGGCGGCGCGGCGCGCGTAACATACGGCTCTGATATATAATATACCGTGCATCGATCATGCATATAATTGCGGCACCGCAACGTACTTACGTACGTACGTAACAGGCGCGCGCGCTGTTGGCATGGGACTCTGAACGCGTACATTTGGAATAAGCCCCCCCGTATGTGCCATTTGGTCGCGTTATCTGACCTGACGCGCCCTAACAATCCAACGCACCCTTTCGGCAAAACCGGGGGGGCTTTGGACGAATGGTCGCGTTCAAGTCAACGCGACGCGACGCGACGCTACCCACCCTTTAGGCATAAGCCTACTAATCCTATACTAGGCATGATTTAGGGCCTATTTGTGTATGGCACAACATAGTGGCCCTATATATAATTGTGGACATATATATAATTATACTTATTTGTCATTCGTAATGCAGGTTAGTGTGAAGATGGTTGGGTTCAATGTGTACTAATAAGTTCAAACATGAAAGGAAACTGCATGACCAGATACAAAATTAAATATATGAAAATGAGCAGAGAAAAATTGGCTTCACCGAGAATCAAACCCGAGACATCTTGGTCGCTAGACTGGTGCTCAACCATCAACGCATGAGCACTGGTCGAGCAATCCGGAGGTCTCTGGTTTGATTCCCGGTGAAGCCCATTTTTCTTTACTCATTTTCATTTATTTGTGTACTGATAACTAACATTCATAGTTTTGTCATATAAAAAATAGAGGGAAGCCTTCTGCTTATGAGAAATGTTTTAATATTAGTACTACACGTGTATATGTAGAAGTGCCACACACAAGTATATTATTTACAGTGTATTTAGTTATTTAAATTGAGGATGTATGGTTATAATGTACATTTGTTTAAAAATACTTAACACATAAATCATGTTTTCTTTATGATTCAATCGCAATTTTGAAAGTATACCTTCTTTATGTTTGATTATCTGATAATCGGGCTAACCCCTGAAAATCAGTGATGATATAAAATTACTAATCAAAATATATTTCTAAAAACATTTAAAATATCTGGTTTGAGACATCTAATTGTGCAGATTATGATATATTTTTTTATTAAAGAATGTGCCTTGTCTATCTCAGACTTAACTAAATTTGTGGCAGTTGTGTTTTTCTTTTCCCCCGGCCTTTAGTTTCAGCTATAACTTCCTTTGGTAATAGACTGGTGTGCTAGTACAGTCAAACCTATCTTAGTGGTCACCTGTCTACAGTGGCCAACCTGCCTATATTGGCCACCAAAATGATCCACTGCAGAGAAAAGCAATGTAATGGAACCTGTTTATAGAGGTTACCTGTCAACAGTGGTCACTTTTCTTGTTTCCCTTATGTGGCCACTATACACAGGTTTGACTGTATCTTCTTATTTTATGAATGACGAGCTGAAAGCTTGCCTGAAGCTTGCCTGATAAAGCAATAACTAATGTTAAGATGGACTCCCAGTGTTGAATTGTATTTAATAGGATCAGGATAATTTAATAGATTGTCTCCTGGTCATAGGGCGAGGAGTGTGCTTAAAGCTGCACCTGTAAAGTGTCAGATATTGCCCAAAATGACATTTGAGACTTCAATCCTATACCAAAATCATTGTAAGATATGTCTGAATGATATGTGAAAGTTTCATTAAAAAAGAACACTGCTTTCCTGGTTAAAAAAGCGAAAATTTGCGTTAGCTTTTACAACTAATTACAGTATAACGTTTATGACATTTATGACCGTTTATAAACGCTCTTGAGCTGAATGATTATCAATGATAGAAATCGTCTTACTAAAGGGGCATTTGAAACAATCTAACCATATTTTATTCTTCCCTTACCATAAGCCAAACAACACGGTAGTAGAGAAATGTGGAAGCTCAAATTAATTTGTGTGGAGCTTATAGACACTTTACAGGTGCACCTTTAAAGGGAACCAACACCCACAAATAATAATCTAATAAATGAATGTTAACAGTTTTAGTAGTTCATTCCCTAATAAATGAAAGTTAACAGTTTTAGTAGTTCATTGTCTAATAAATGAAAGTTAACAGTTTTAGTAGTTCATTCCCTAATAAATGAAAGTTAACAGTTTAATAGTTCATTGCCTCATAAATGAAAGTTAACAGTTTTAGTAGTTCATTCCCTAATAAATGAAAGTTAACAGTTTAATAGTTCATTGCCTCATAAATGAAAGTTAACAGTTTTAGTAGTTCATTCCCTAATAAATGAAAGTTAACAGTTTTAGTAGTTCATTCCCTAATAAATGAAAGTTAACAGTTTTAGTAGTTCATTGCCTAATAAATGAAAGTTAACAGTTTTAGTAGTTCATTCCCTAATAAATGAAAGTTAACAGTTTTAGTAGTTCATTCCCTAATAAATGAAAGTTAACAGTTTTAGTAGTTCATTCCCGCATAAAATTATATTTCCAGCACATCTCATATTATGGCACCCTTATCTATAACTGTTAATACTATACTACATGCATTACATAATATACAGGTATATTTACATTCTTTGAACACATTTAATGTTACACATACCATTTTTGACCATGAAGAAAGAAACAAAATATATATTCAATATGGGCATACTCTTAATTAATAGAGATCAGAAAAGGACAGTTTAAAAACAAACCGCCCATGATCAACACATTATTTTCTGAAACAACATTTATTTTACAACTTTATTTTGTTACAAAAAAAATGTATACAGTGGAAACTTTTTATAACGAGATCGTTCGGACCATGGAAGTTACCTTGTTATATCTGGGTAAAAAAATAAACTGAGAATATAAAAGGCTTGGACCAGCAAAATTACCTTGTTAGAAAATGGTTTTCTTTTATCAGAGCTCCTTATATAAAGAGGCTCCACTGTGTGAAACTAATTAAATGTAAGACGACAAGGCTGTTATCTATTTTAGTGTAGGTCCCGCATAAAATTATGTTTCCAGCACATCTCATATCATATGGCACCCTCATCTATAACTTGTAATACTATACTACATGCATATTATATACAGGTATATGTACATGCTTTGAACACATAATGTTACACATACCAGTTTTGACAATGAAGAAAGAAACAACATATCTATTCAATATTATGGTCTATAAATGGACATACATGTACTCCTAATTCCAATAGAGATCAGACAAATAATTATGGTATAAAAACAATTCTTTAAACCACGCCCATGATTATCACATTTCTGAAACACTATTTATTTTACAACTTTACAACATAAGGTTATACTGTAGAACAAGTCTGTATAATATTTCTGAACAGTTTTCTCATATTGCCTTGTCTTTTTATACGGAAATCACTTTTGATACAACACAAACGTAAAAGTAAATTACAGTGTACAAAATCAATGGGTGGAATTCACAAAGGAGGTTTGTGTAAACCATGGTTTAAACACTGAGGTCAGTGGGTTTAAACCATGGTCTACATCTATGGAGTGCCATTTGAAAACTGATGGAGAAAGAATGTAAACTCCTTACTTGTAAACAATGTTGATGCTACACATTTACTAAAGACACCAAATAAATGAATGATGGTGAAAGTTGCTGGTTAGCAAGCACTAACAGTCATATCATTATAAATTAGAAATTGTTCTACTTGAATACGAGCAGCACTCCATAGATGTAAACCATGGTTTGTACAAACCTCCTTTGTGAATCCGGGCCAATATTTATAGAATAGAGCTCCATTCCACTGAACTAGACATTGAAAAGGCACAAGGCACACGATCTAAACTAAACAATAATGAAATATTTATTTATTATGTTACTTCACAACGATTATATCCATATAAACCCCTCACAAAAAGGCATTTTGCAACATTCACTTTTGACTTTGCCCCATATTCGGATGTCATGCACATTCCATGATAAAATATTCACAACGAATGTCATATCAATGTAAAGTGGTGAAAACAAGCTTTCCATTAATACCAAATTCATGAACTGTAATCAAGTAATAAGATAGATATGAACGCTCAAACTTGAATTGCGGAACTTTTTGTGAGGGGTTTAGAAATATGTGTAGCACATACTTATGAGACCTGTATTATCTTCACATATATTAAAGTGTTTCGGATTTTAAAATCAAAAGCAACAACTATTTTACAATATCTACCATATAAAACAGCACATGTTGGAATAGGATAAACATGAATGTTTATTACAACAGAGAAGTTCTCTAAACACATCCTAAAAGGTGAAATTACCTGTGTTTTTTCAATCAATTAAATTTACTTTTCTTTTCTTGTTAAAGGGATGCCTGTAAAGTGTCTAACTCCACGAACATTACTTGGAGCTTCCTCGTTTCTCTTCAACCGTGTTGTTTAGCTTATGGTAAGAGAAGAATAAAATAGGGTTAGATTTTTTCAAATGCCCCTTTAGTATGACGATATCTACCATTCAGCTCAAAAGCGTTAATGAACGGTCATAAACCTCATAAACGTCATACAGTAATTCGTTGTAAAAGCTGACGCATATTTTCGCTTTTTTAACCAGGAAAGCATCATTCGGACATATCTGACAATGATTTTGGTACAGTATTGAAGTCTCAAATGTCATTTTGGGCAATATCTAACACTTTACAGGTGCACCTTTAAGCCCCTAGTCCGCAATTGAATAACACTCATGATAATCTTTGGGTGCATTAAATGTATCAGTATTTGGTGTCCAGAAACACAATCGCAAGTGAAAGTAGTTCAATATTTGGCTAGTCATTATCATCACGAGTGAATGAACAGTTTTAAAGATGTTTTAAAAATCGTGAATACGTTTAAATTAATTTAAGCCATCATCATTAATTTTAAACTAGACAAATTCATCACGATTGTTGATTCTTTTTGGCCTTGTTCCGCTGTATTTTGTCATACGCTAGTTCACCTCCTGCGAAACCAACTTGCTTGGATGATAGAAGTTGGAGCGAAACAGAGATTCTGCGTGGCAAAACAGATGGAAAAGACAAGGAATTAACGAATGATAATTTCCATAACTTATACATGTATATATTGATTTCGAATAATGGCTGGCTGGCTGGGTGGTTGGTTAGTTGGTCGGTTAGTCGATTGGTCGGTTGGTCGGTTGGTCGGCTGGTCGGCTGGTCGGTCGGTCGGTCGGTCGGTCGGTCGGTCGGTCGGTCGGTCGGTCGGTCGGTCGGTCGGTCGGTCGGTCGGTCGGTCGGTCGGTCGGTCGGTCGGTCGGTCGGTTGGTTGGTTAATCAAGATGACACACCTAATCATGTAAAATATGTAAAGCCCGGCGCAGACAGAGTCCACTCGTCTCGATCCGACTGGTTTTCAGTCTGATCGGCTCAGTGTGCATTGCCTCACGACTCACAGTTTGCCAGTCAAGAGACAGTCCGAAGCCAGTCTGTGCCAATTCAACACAATGGATCGGCTCCGACCGACCGGCTCTGAAAACCAGTCGGGTCGGGTCGAGACGACTCTGTCTGCGCCGGGCTTAACTAAAACAAGTGCTCAGACTGTTTGATCACACACTCTGCGATGAACGCATCGTTTCTCTCCTCGTCATTGTCAGCTCCGATGTCGACGGCTTAGATAAATACAAAATATACACGACGTACAACAATAAGAAGAACAAATATTTTACCTCTCCGTCGCTATGCCGGAGTCCTCGGACAAATGAGTCATGAACTCTTTGATGAACACGTCGTTTCTCTCCTCGTCGGCGAAGTCATTGTCGACTCCGACGAGGTTGGCGTAGATGGCATGGTTTGCAGCGTCACTGGCGTGAACAAAACCCTGGTCGGTGCTCAGTATGACCGCGACTCCCTGGATGTCGTTATATGGAAGGTTGGATTGGACATTTTATGAACAAAAAATAATATTCACGCACACGTGTTTTTAATATGTAGATCGCTAATATTCCAATTCAAACCAATACATATCAATATGTGAATATAAATATAAATATTATGCTACAGACAGCAATATGACAATGAATTAATGTTACCTTTAAAATAGTTTTTTTAATACGAGAGATTACTATAGATTAAAACGGGCAAATTTACTGCACAAATACATTATATACATGTATTAATAATATAACTATAATTCAACCCTACCCTGTTTAATTTTGTATATGACAGTAGGTTGCATGTGGGTTATGTGATTTGTTCTACGCGTATGCTTACAAAATGTCTTTTCCCACGTGTATTAAACGGATCCTGGCTAAAATATATTCACTAAAAGGCTGAGGCGCCTTACTTAATAGCATTGTCATTGATCAGTATTATGAATTATTGACATCAACGTCCCTTCATCAAAAGTTTATCGAAACAATTTAGTCATGATCAATTGAAAGTGACCTAATTATATAGAAATATGAGCTTAAATAATATCATTAGCTGTTGCTTTGTAGGTAAAACTCGGACAAGGTTTAACACAAAATGTACGAGTAAGTTATTCAAATGCACATTGTTCTATTCAAAACATGAAATACAAACTTAAATGCATTAATTGGTGCATGACAAGTCAAGCTTGTCACTTTTGTGAGGAACGCATTTCGATAAATTTCTTTTACAAATATACATGTACATACATTTGGGATATATCAGTTACCACGAATAATATAATACATATTGTGTATTTTGCGACGTTACGTTACCTTGAATGGCTTGTTGAATACCCGACATATCAGCTCCACAGTATCCCGCAGGATGTCCTTAGAAAATTGGCTTTGAGGCGCGCTGGTCGAAATAATCGCCGTAGGCATTCTTCTTCTTTGGTTTTATATGTGTGTATGAATATTTCGCAGTGTTAAGCACAAACAAAATGGCCCGCAAAATGATATGCAACAGGCCTTTTTACACAAATTTACTCGAGTATTACTATAGTCTTTTATTCAAGATGAAGTGATCGATATATCTTTAGGGATGACTTCGCGATTTTCAGCACGCATGAATATGATCATGTTCACACATCTGCTGCAATACTAATATTCTTCAGTGTAGATCTCTATCGCGATGTCACAGACTTTCCCAAATGAATTCGCATTAACAGTAGAACAAATCCACCAGCCAAATATTTCATAGGGTGATAAGCCCTATATATATTTGTATTATCTTAACCCGTTCGTTTCGACAATCTGAAAGCCCTGTATTCTTTGTACATTGCCCGCCCACCAGGCCCCTTACTCATGAAACCCCGCTAGCTTATAGTTCCTTGCTAAGTGTATGTTTGATGTGCAGTTTATTTAGCAACAAACAGTTTTCCTAGTCCCCAACTATAGGGTCAACTGGGTACGTCTTAGGTACCCACTAAGTTAACCTTCGTTAGCAGCTAAAATACTACTTATAGCCACGTCATCCCAAAAAGGATTATCAAGTAACTAAGCTAGCGGGCTTTCATGAATAAGTGCCTAGGTTTCTGTACATATGCAAGGGGTTAATGTAACAAAATACCATTAATACATATTCCTCCTTTTCTGGTTAATATTTCCTGGAGCTTTCTTTATGAACAAGAAACGATATCCCTCGAATACAAGTATAACACTACCTAAACACAAATGCTACACAACTTGCTACATAAGTTGTATAGATTTATTGGGTAATATATTTTGTTTTATTAACTGCTACTACCAGTATAAATTTGAGTAAAACTTCCATGCTTGTAACTATTGCATTGACGTTATTTATTTGTTACCTAGCAAACATGCCGTACCCTCATCTATGGTTTACTGGCCGTACGATCATCTATCATGTCTATGGTTTACTGCATGGTAGGCGTACAATCAAAATATTGCCGGATAGGGGATCAGTGGGGGCACCAGGATGTCAAATGGGGGGGGGGGGGGGGGGGGGGGGGGCAATTTAGAACTTTATTGTGGGCTGCAACCCCGAAGACCCCTAATCCGTATATACGCCAATGAATAATCATGATATTTGATATGATAATGAAACAGCGCTTTTTGCGTGACATTAAATCTAAACATTTCAATTTAGAGGGATCTATGAAAATTGTCCAAGTCCACAGAACTTTAAAAAATCTACTAGTGGTTCCCTCATACCGTGTTGTTTCCGTGTTACCAATAAGAAACACCGGGTTTGTTTTCTTCTTCAAATTTCCCTTTGGTTAAAAAGATATATACGATTGAAGAGTTTAGATTTTTAACTTTCCACTTGATAGTCATTATACTGTGTACAAAGTAATTACATTTAGTTAGGGAATATCACTTTGCATTTTTGCTCATTTCTCGGCCATATAACTTTCACACAGTACAAAGAAGATAGAGGACATGGTATGTCAAATCACAAAACAACACATTTTACCAACCATTCATCACTTTCTGCACAATGCAAACAAAGTTCCTAGATCCCTTTAAACCTAATACTGGGCCCAGCTAGGGTTGGTTCGGGCCCCTCGATTTTTGCGATTACTCTGAGTGACACCCCCTGGGTTTTGTTTTAGTGTTGCGCATCTTTTGACCCCAAATTTGCGCACATTGCAATAGTCCATGAGCCGAGGCCAGAAAAAATGAAATTCGTTGCACCCCTCGACGGGCATGGCAAATTTGGTATCAGAGGATAGGTCATGAACCCAGCTACCAAGAAATGCTGACCCCCCATCAAAATAGTTGCTCGTAACCATGGCAACGCCAATCATGTGACACATGCCCTTTTCACATGAAATACAACTGGAATTTAGAAAAACATTGTTACTTATCAATTATTTAATAATTTGTAAAATAAATGTATGTTTCCAATGATTAAAACACTATCAATGAAATTACAAAATCCTTCCTGACAGTCTGACATAATTTGTAAGTAAATATTCAACAAACTGTGTTGCGTAGCAACATAATTTTTACCTAGCACCCAATTTAGCCCTGCATAAACGCTTGCTGTTTCTTCTTTTAAAGTGATTTTCTTTTCAAAACTGAAAACAAAAATATCTGAACCATTAATTTCATTTTGGTGGACTTGATATTGATTCTAAAGTGATATAATTCAAGAAAAATAAGCATTCGAACAATATTCCATGATATAGGCGTTTGTTCACCAAACCATAATTTTCATGAAAATGCCACTTTGATGTAAAGGCTTCTCTACAATAATATTATTGTAGAGTAAATCCAGTTGATTAAGACAATATAACTTGTAAAGGCTTACATATATATATGCTTAGTTTTGAAAATATAAATATGCAAGACATTCAATTAATAACCTTGATGGTACAAAGCAAATTAAATATATATGATTATCCATGGAGACAATTATGTTGCATAGCAACGACTTTTACCTAGCAACCACATATAGTGTATGACCTATATTTAGCAGTTTTTTTACCTTTCCTTAGAAATGTTCTGCTATATAGGCCTGTATTACTTTGAATACTCGGTTAAGATTGGTTACATAAACATTTGAAATACTTAAGATTATCCATGGATACCGTCATGTTGCCTAGCAACACTATTTTCCCTAGCAACCACAAATCTGGCTTATATTCAGAGGGTTATTTTACCTTTCCTGGGCAGATTTGTTATGAATAGGCCTACATTAGTATAGATGATTAAACTTGATGCAACACATGAAGAATACTTAAGTTATCCACGGAGATGAGTCCATTGCCTAGCAACCACATGTTATCTGGCAACCACACATCCGACTTATATTCAACAGTTTATTTCATCGTCTTTCTTGGGACTTGTTTGCGTAGTACATCGTTTGTTTGGTTCTTTCTATATTATGCATTACTTTACATACAGTAATTGATAAGCTTTCAAATTGATACACTTTTGTATTTTCTTTTATAATATCAATGAGAGTGTCCATGGAAACTGTATCATAGTATCACAAAAATGGTTAATACTAAAAACAGGTCATGAATTCATTGTGACCACCCTTTACAAACGGACTGTTCTGGTGTATTTTGAGCCTACAATTTTTATAATTTTTTTTTATTTTATGAGAACCGCTAATCTCACCATGAATAGTATCATCATAAAGCTCTATTCGAATTCTATTTATCTGCTAAGTTAAAAACATACGTAAAACATTGAAGATACAATCTCCTAAAGGATACAAAAAGGGAAGTAGGGATTCCATTAAAGTCTAGATGGGAAATGCCACTCATTTCGATTTCATATGATATAATATCTGTCAAAACGTGTGTGTTTTTACATATGTTGTAACAAAATTTTATATAAGCTTATTACATGTAGAAAGATATGCAGGAATTTCATGTTATCGGATAAATTAAGACAATAGATCTTTTCCCATACCAATGTAATTCCTCAACAAACCGAAGCCTAGTATACAATTATGGGTCTAATTCACAGGATACAGTTGATCACAAAGAACACATATGGCTAAAGTCAAGTCCATAATATCTAGTACTGTATGTTGGCGTTGGTTTGCCAGCACTAAATGTTACTGTATACATGTAAACATGTAAACACTGACTGTTTTTGTCCAGAGTGTGAAAAATGACTTGCGCCAAATTGAAAGAAGAGGGAAAATTAAACCAGCAGTCCGAATAAGTACTCCCATTCAAACAAATTGCTCTTTGCCATAATTTTAATCGGATTTCATTGCTTTATGCCAGAAAATTCCTAGACTATCATAACATAATCCTAAATTTATGCAAAAGAGCAATTTGTTTGAATGAGTACTTTTTCAGAGTACTTATTCAGATTGGCGCAAGTCTTTTTTCACACTCTGGACAAAAACGGTCAGTGCTCACCCAAGCGTGAACAAAAATTTGTTTTGATAGTGGCACTTTATAGAAGAGACTATTGGGCATCTATCGACATGGAAAAATCTTCTATACATTTTGAAATGTAATTTCGATTTTTCAAAAGTGTAACGTTTTTTTTATACGCACGGTATTGGATGCAACAAGGGACCTATCGTAAAAAGAACATGACATGACCCAATGAACTAAATATCTACACATTCCCCAATACAAGCAAACCATACACCCAAAAAGGAACATAATTATAAGACAAGCAAAAGATGTAAAGAACATCTATCCATAACCACCCCCATGCCTTTAGTCAAGCAAAGTCAAGGGAAAGGGGTTTTGTTAGTGTATGGTTTGTGACCAATCAACAATATAGCAGAGATGCTAGTGATATAGACTGGCATTCTATTGGCAGATCGTTGTGTGATGATGAATTGGTCTTCTCTTGTTCCACCTCTGTATAAAAGGCATTATTTGTTTACCTTTAACTTCTAATCTCATTCTAAACATTTGCTAGGAGACTGTGTTCGTTTCGGATCCTCCAAGCCAATTAGACAAAACCAATGCATACAAATACTGTAGATTATATAACCCATTGTCTTAAAAGAGTCTTCTCCAAAATCATGCTAAAAACCTCATCAAATCAGTTCTGAACCGTTTCATCTGCCCTTTCATGCGTCATGTGTGAACATTCTATGGTAAATTAATGTCATACAACCGAATGCTGTTCCATAATTATATTGGTATATACAAATAAAATGAGGTATCTGAGAATCACTTAGGATCCAAGTAAGTTTTGAAGATTTTGACAATGTTACTAGATCCCTTAAATGGTGATTTTTTGTTACTGTTATTCGTCGCCTAAATTGTATTAATAATAATATTAATAATAATAATGTTTCGATTTATATAGTGCCTAATATGATTGATAATCATCTGTCAGCGCTTTACAATGATATTATACGCCAAGTTGGAACCTAATGATTATACCACATGACATATTTAGTATATGGTGTACAAACTCCGCAGCTGATGTCCACCATCTCTATTCGCCATCCCTTAAAAATGTTGCACCAAATATAGGCACAAAATACATAGTCAGGACAGCCCATTTTGAAAGGGAGGTCATGATGCATGACCTGTTTTTAATCATTACATCTACGGTGTGTTGCTATGGACACTCCCTCTCAATTAAGAAAAGACAATTTAACGTTTATGACTTTAAAAGTTAGCTGAGTATGTAGAGTAATGTACGATTAAAGCAGAAAAGTCACGAGGAAGGGCAACACACGTTGGATATAGGCCAAATGAATGGTTACGAGCAACTATTTTGATGGGGGGTTAGCATTTCTCGGGAGCTGTGTTCATGACCTTTCCTCTGATACCAAATTTTCCATGCCCGTCCGGGGGTGTAGCCAAATCCTAAAATAAGGCTCTTTCTGGACTTGGCTCATGGACTACAACTACTGTTGTGGTATCACACATCAGTTTGAGATCATATAAACATTTCACATACAAAATGGCAAGCAAATGCAGTATCCCATTCATGTGTGTGTACAATGCATAAAAAGAACATTCCAATCAAATGTCTCTATTTTCAACTGTTTAGAAATTGAAATACCTTTTAAACCATTTGCAATGACAACAAATGAATAAAACCGAAACACAATACAATTGAATGTTTATACAATAGCTGGAAATGCTAAGAAAGAATAAAAAGACAAAGTATATTTGCGTTATTCAATATCTCTAATTGCATATTATTGCAAACATTTTTTTGATGAATTCTTGTCAATTATATCGAGGAGTGAGAGCGAGAGGGGAGTTAAGACGACATTCGGCTAAATTGAGTTCCGCATATACCATCTTGATGGTCGGAGCCTGTTGTTTCTCTTTGTGATGCAAAAAAGCAAAATAACTCAGCAAATAGTTATTTATATTTTTAGAAATAAAATAAAAGAAATCAACCGAAGACATCAGAAGTAGTATGCGCGTATCCGAGATCTGGGGAGGGGACCAGGTAGTGTCGTACTGCTCTGAGGGGGGCAAAATCCACCTCCGCCCAAGACCTTGGAAGGGTCGAAAAAGCCCTTTCTTTTTAGGATACGTATAGGGCTATTAGCATTAGTTGGAATTGCAGTTATCTTGTGCACTACCCCACCTCAACAGGACCATTATAAGATATGGAATACAGGCCAGTCCGATATTATTGATATTATTTCCGAGAACAACCCATAACCTAATAACTAGCAAAAAACAAAAACTACCCATGCTAGATACTCCATGTACATAGAGAGAACATCAATACACATAATGCGGGTAACTATACAGGGTGGCCCCCCAAAAGAAACGGAACGGGGCACTTCCCAAAATACAGTACCACAATATTTATGTCCATCGGATAGGGTGTCTTTTCCAATGAAAAACGATACCAAGAACAGTAATTTTGGTCGTGTAGTTTTTGTTTTAGGACGCTGTGAGTGAGACCATGTCAGGTGCCCATTTTTGTCAATTTTTACCTAGTCAATGCCAGTTAAATCGCACTCCCTGCCCGTAATACCATTGAACGAACATGCCCATTCTCTCGGCACATGGCTGAGTGCACACTAACAATGGCGCGCGCTGCTAAACGCTATGAAAGGCGGTACGTGCGATTTATCAAGCACTGGCTCGGTAAAAATTGACAAAAAAAGAGAACCTGACACGGTGTCACTCACAGCGCCCTAAAACAAAAACTACACGACCAAATTGACTGTTTTTGGTATCGTTGTTCATTTGAAAAGACACCCTGTCCGATGGACATAATACATTTGTTACTATATTTTGGGAAGTGCCCCGTTCCGTTTTGGGGGGCCACCCTGTATAGCAATACAAATAGAAGTTCAAATTGCTTGATTCTTTGCCTGTACGTTTTCCGGTCGTAATTATCATAACAGTTTGATGTTATAATGTATTGTTTTTTATTTAGTATTTTGTTTCAACTCGGACAACTCAGACAGTAATGACGGTGAATATGATGAACTATTAATTTTGATCGTGTACATTGATACGGATGATACCACATTTTAATGGGTCATGGTAATTGTATACTCGTCATTGACAGAATTGATGGTATGTTATCTTAAATGAGTTGAATAAATACATGATGACATACTAGCGAGAACTGGCAATTAAAGGGGGTTGAAAGGGTATTGATCATGTGATCCGATATGTCCACTGAGTGATAGGTGCGCGCCGAGTGTTTATCAAATAATAACATTATTCTTGCTTTGTCATCATCATCATCATCATCATCAATTTCAGGTGGCGCTGCTGTGGTCTTCACGAGAGCACGCCATACAACTCTAATCATCTCGGCCAAGTGTGTTGCACCCTTCATTCCTTCTCCAGACACTCTCTTTACATTGTCAGTCCAAGATATCGGCGGAAGACCTCTACCAGTACCACGTTTTCCTTTTCATTGCTCACTGCTTTTTGATCGTCCTCAGTAACAGACGCTTCATTCTCCGACTTGGTTTCCAATATTGATGTCTGACGTGACATTGATGATAATAATACACTCTCCAGCTCAAGTTCTGCAGCAAACTCTAACGTGTTTTTACTTATATTATAATAAACTAGTATATTGTATGTATCATTAATAAGCTCAGCTTTCAAAAATGCCTGTCTTTGAGTTTGTTACCAACGTGCCCGCAGATCAGTTCCCGAGTGGATTCTTGGTGCGTGCCGCCCAGAAGATCTCGGAGGTCATGGAAAAACCGATGC
The DNA here is from genome assembly GCA_037951105.1 of Echinarachnius parma. Taxonomy (NCBI): domain Eukaryota; kingdom Metazoa; phylum Echinodermata; class Echinoidea; order Clypeasteroida; family Echinarachniidae; genus Echinarachnius; species Echinarachnius parma. The sequence continues at coordinate 50,791 of JBAMJV010006495.1, forward strand.
CTGTGAGTAGTAAAGCATCAGGTTTATTTGTTTTTTGTTTTTTGTTCCTCGTTCCATATATTTTCATCCTCTTTAGCAATTTTAGACAATAAATACACCCAAACTAAACAATACAACATTGCTATGTTTTTTAGCCTTGTTTTCGTTTGCCAATACTTATGTCCTTGGGTTAGGCAGCCGTCGTAAGTCAACCAAGACTGTAATACAATGTGTGGGCCTGATCGTGCCACCACGATCGGTCTTGACGACTGTGCAATTCGTTTGTTTGTTTGCTTATATTTCCGAATCAAGATTTTAAAAAAATACAACAAAATACAATAGTCAAAACATTATACATACAAAGATGTTAACAAAAGTAGTATTACAGAGTCATAAAAGAATAATTATATTTGTATGTTGCATATTAAATAAATTGTTATCGGGAGGATAGCCCGTTTCAGAACCATCAACACGATGGTTCTGTTTTTCCACGGGGTCCTATTATAATTATGGTACATACATAACATACAGAGTTAAAAATCACACATTCTCTTTTCAATTACATTACCCTCCCCCCCCCCCCCCCCCCCCCAACCAACCAACCACCCAATCCCCATTTATAACATACGGGTCATACACATTCTGCTTAATTATATAATTAAACATATATACAAAATATATAAATATATTGGATAATTACAGGGTTATTTAGCTCATTATCTCCTAAACTCATAATTATGTAATCGTTTTAATTTCTTTATTGAATGAAATTAAGGATTCAAATTACGGGTATTCACAAGTAAACAGTGTGCTATCACGATAAAGGAAATACGCCTACAATTCTCTGTGTTTGTTTTGGGGAGAGACATTTATCAAAGTTATTTTAAAAGTAAACTTTTCTTGTAAGTACACAGGTGTCATATTATGTAAAATGTTAAACATTAAAGAATGAATGTGTCTAGTTTGACGAATCTGCAATGTCTTCCAAATTAAGAATACTGTATCATGTATTTTATAAACAGATCTATCTTCTAATAAATTTATCTTTAACATTATTATATGTATAAAGGCTACACCTTTTTTTCAAAATATACCAAAGAAGCTTGTAATGTTGTCTACATTTTTGTATTGAATCATTATAAAAAAAGAAAACACATTCACAATTTTTGATAGAAAATGATTGAAAATTTATGATGTCTTATAGTCGTTTTTTTGTTTGTATAACTTAAACAGCCTTCTAACTTAGCAGTTTTTTTTAACCATTCAAGCATGGTTTAAAGGGATAGTTGAGTTTTGGTATAGAGGGCGCTACACAAAAATTTTTTGTGAGATAATGAAAAACTGAGGGGCGGGGGACGTGCCCACCTTCCTAATAATTTGAGAAAAAAAAACAGAAGATATAAGGTGAAATTGTTTGAAAAAACAAAGAAATAGATAAGGTGTGCCCCCCAATTATTGTGCGTGCCCTATCCCCAATCAGTCCGATCACGCTACGCCACTGGTTTAGGGGGTCACATTAACGGGATCTAGTAACATTGTCCGATTCTAACAATCTGATTTAGAACTCCAGTGGTTCTTTCATACCTTGTTGTGTTCGTATTATCAATAATTTAAAGCGTGAAGCAGGTTTCGGTTTTCCGAACTTCCCTATCGTTATAAAGATATTGTTTGGATGTATATTTATCCACTGGAGAATAATAGCTGTGTACAAAGTTAATGCAAAGAGTTAGCAAGTATCACTTTGCATTTTTGCTCATTACTCGGTCATATGGCATCCATTTACCATGTAATTTTCACACATCACTCAATGGACATATCAGATCACAACAATGCACAACCATTTGTTTAATCAACCATTCATCACCTTTGCACATGCCAAATTAGTAATACTAGATCCCTTTAAATGTTATACAAGAAAAATCAATTTAACAGTTTAAGCCCAACGCACACAGAGCCGACCTGATCCGATCCGACTGTTTTTCCGTCAGGCTAGAGTCGGTTTCTCTCAGTCGGAGCCGATTCAACATGTTGAATAGGCTCCGATTGGCTGTCGACTGGCATCCAACTGGCAAAATCGGGAGTCCTGAGACAACGCATACTGAACCGCTGAAAACCAGTCGGATGGGCTCGAGTCGGCTCTGTGTGCGTTAGGCTTTAGAGTAATATTGCTTATTTCTGGCATTTCAGGGCGTGACCGTTTCTGTGCGACACGAAACGATGTTCCGAATAGGGAGCGACGCTCCTTGTGTCACCATCTTCGGTACCAGCATGGACGAGTTCACCGACCAGGAGAGGAACAGGTACTATAGCAAGGAGCTCGTCGACTTCGCAGCGACCGAGTTCAACGTCGAGCCCGCCAGGTGAAAACAATTACTGCCCCACAATAGGCATTATCAAACGAAGGGAGGTTGAGCTCAAAATGAATTATCGTTGTTATTTTTTATTTAGTTTTACTTCATTGTTATTATTAGTATTATTACTATTACTATTATTATTATTATTATTATTATTATTATTATTATTATTATTATTATAATTATCATTATTAATATTATTAGTATTATTATTATTATTATTATTAGTAGTAGTAGTAGTAGCTTTTTTTGTTGGGGGGGGGGGGGGGGGGGGGGGGTGGGTGGTGGGCCTTGCTGATGGATGGGTGGGTTTACCCAGCCTCTTATTGGACAAACCTTCTCCGAAAAGTCAATTAACAACAACTTTTTTTGGTACTCTTAGAATTATATCCATTGATTTTTTACTTCACGCACACCTGTTGATAAGAGCTGAATGAATTGTATATAAACTTAGCTGATTTCTTACTAAGTTTAAACTCATTGTACATGAATGGGGATCGATAAATTATTCATGTAAACGTATCATGCATCTTTTTAATTGAATTTAGGATCGGGACTCAGAGGGTAAAACGCAGTGTTGTAGCGCTGTACCTTGAAGTTTTGATTATGGAAACCAGTGGCGTAGCGAGGGGGGGAGGGGGGGGGGGCAGCCCCCATGTGCCCCAAATTGGCACAGGAATTACCCCTTTTTTCAATGTCAATCTCATTTTGTTTTCCGATTTCTATCTTTTCGCAGAATCAACTTGTTGATGATTACGGTGACTAGATGGCAGGTCGGTTTCTCAGACGGTGTGCTATTGGGAGACAGACTCAAACAGAATCCGAAAATGATGGAAAAATAACTCATTTGGGGAAGAATGCACGTGTTTTTAAAATTTGTTTTAATTGTGGATCGTTAAGCGCGGAATCGAAGTATCTGATCGAAGTCATCGAACCCATCCGAACATTTCAACTAGCCTATTAAGTATTATAGTTTGCGAGCACTACGTGACACTGAGCCAGTGTGTGCAGAAGCAGGCGTCCTTGAGCTGGCACCGCGCGTCTACTTTTTACGAATCCGATATTACCCCTATATATTATAACAAACATTTGACAATTGAATACCGCGATCATATTTTATCCCCCCGATATGGTAATAAACAGTTCCATTTAAAGAGCTGTTGTTGTTGTACATTTTCATAACGTGACCAGGTTTTGTAATGATATAATGCACTGTTTTCAAGCGACACATTAATAACGCCTTTGTAAGATGTTGCTTATAAATTAGAATACGGGTAGAAATACGAATATATTCCTGTAGCTGTTATCACTTATGATGATAATGTAGGTTTTCCCATTCATTTTAACACTTTTGTCATTCAATTTCATTAATTTGTCGTTCAAATTCGTCCCGAGGAACCACCAGAGCGGAAATCCTAACTTCAATTTCGTCTTTCGTCGATCAATTTAACACAAAGACCACACAATTTAGTCATTAGTCACACATTTTCGTCAATTGCAAATCAAATTCGTCGGTCACAGTTGCTGAACACATAAAAGCGAAAGCAATTTCGTCAATTGGCAATCAATTTCATTAAAACTCTATTCAAATTCGATGTTCTGTTTTATATTGTCTTGATGTAATTGTAAATTGTAACATTAATCATTTAGGGGGTAACATACACAAAACACAAAACACACGCACACACTCACAAACACACATACATTTGCACACATGCACACCAACACGCACACAAGCACGTTTACAACAAATTGCATTAAATTCTTTTTCAAGACATACATAGAAATAATATAAAACAATATTAAATATTATGTACACACACACGCATACACACATACACACACACACACACACACACACACACACACATACCCATCTAACCACCTATACCATCTACATAGTCATGACACAGACAGGCATATAAGGCTATACCATGCGACGAATTTGAATGACAAAATCACGAAATTGGTTGAACAAAGATGAATTTGATCTTAACATTCATCACTCGCTCAGCGGCGGAGACGAATTCCAACGCAAATTGACAATTTGAATGCGAAGTGTTTGAAATTGATTGACAAATGACGAATTAGATTGATCATTGACGAAATTGAAGTTGGGATTTACGGTCTGTTGGTTTCTCGGGACGAAATTGAACTACAAATTAATGAAATTCAATGACAAAAGTGTTAAAATGAATGGGAAAACCTATAATAATAATAATAATAATAATAATAATAATAATAATTATAATAATAATAATAATAATAATAATAATAATAATAATAATAATAAAAATAAAAATAATAATAATAATAACAATAATGTTTTCCATTTTTATAACGCCTAATATGCTTGATAATCATCTCTAAGCGCTTTACATTAGTTTACTCGTAATTAATTAATCCGCGATAAAATAATAATGGTAAACATAGTAATAAACAATTTTTTTGCTAATTTATGAATTGCCAAGGTCGTATTATATTTGGTAATTTTATCATATATTATGTAGTGTTGTTATAATGATTTTTATGCAAAAAAGTGATTGGGGAATCACACCCCAAAACATATTTTATCTTTAGTTGTACAGTTTGAAGAAAAAAATGAATCACGTAGTAAACAAGTTGCATTGTGAATTTTCTGAAAGGCCAAAATAATATTGCATTATAGTATCTCCATCCCATAGAAATACGTAAATTAGGTGTGATAATGACTTTAATACAATTACACAAACTGATCATAAGTTCTACACAATTAAATAGTGTGAATTAAGTACAGATCTGGTATAACTGATTTTTAAAACTTGTAAGTAATCATCAATAACTAATATAATTCAATGATGATTAAGTGAAACATAAAAATATCTATTAGATATTTGTATGTTTCACTTAATCATCATTGAACGAAACAGCCTTTTAAGTTAAAAGGCTGTTTCGTTCAAAAAGCAGCCGTTAACAAAAGAAGGTGCCCTCCAAACATCTGAAAATCACAAATATTAGTTCAAATCGGATATATTTATGGCTTTTACAGCTGTTTCTGAATCATTTTGATCAAACGAATTTTATCATGTCTTTAAAAGTATGCGCTTGTTCGAATATTACATTTAGTTTGTCGTAACCTCACACATAATGTGTTTAATGAAGCGCCCTTTAAACCAAAACAGTACTATCCCTTTGAGTATTTGATACTAGTATTGTTGATATACATTCGGCCATATTTAGGTGCATTCTATAAGTCATATACTATTGTTGCTTAGAATGGGGTTTTGATATAGTACTCATTTGTACGTATTTAAAATAATTAATTTTGTGATTGATTAAAGTGATCCATGTAAAGTATCTAACTCCACGAATTTTTTTTGGAGCTTCCTCGTTTCTCTTCTACCGTGTTGTTGAGCTTATCATTATGGTAAGAGAATAATAAAATAGGGTTCGATTTTTTTAAATGTCCCTTTAGTATGAAGATAATTATCATTGATAATCTTTCAGCTGAAAGACGTTAGCTAAGGTGTTTCGCCTAAAGTACAATTGTCGTACCTGAAATATTGGCTACTGTCAGACTGCACTGTTCGCATGCACTGTGTATACGGACGCTGGCTGGCGCGCCCAGGCCACGCGATCACGGTGAAGCGGTCGAAACCCCCCGCGACTGTTGAGCCGTGCTATATCTTGTGCGCGCGAATTCTGTACGTCTGTACTACGGGTGTGGATATCATCAAACGGACGAGTATTACTGCGACAAATCTACGGCAGGCCATCAGGATTCGGTGATAAAATATGAACTCAATATTCCCTTTTTTACGAGGTAAACAGTGTTCGTTTTCTTTCAAACTTTCACAAATCATCCAATTGTATATTACAATGATATTGACATAGGATTGAAGTCTCAAATGTCTCTTTCGGCAGAATTTTACACTTTATATGGATCACTTTAATATGTGTATCCCTAATGTAAATACCATAGCATTGAACATAAACACTTACTAAAGTCAATAGTAAATTGTTTCATGTTTATGCCCTGCATGAATTTACAGTTATGCGTGATGTCCTTGGCATTAGTTATTCCATGTCATTTAATGTAATACGTTTTTCTGTATAAACTTTTGTTCCTTTATTGAATTGACAATAACGTGATATCAAATAAAATATAAGTATAATTCAGACTTCTTACCGAGCTTCTGTCACGTGCATCATTCATTGTAGGTAAATGTGGGTTAAAGCTATTGAGTGAAACTTGTCTAAAGGCCTGGTCACATATTACCGGATAGCGTAAACGGATGCCAGACGAAATCAAATTGTCCGGTGGTAAAAGTCGTCTCCATTGCTTCATGCACATAATTTCCCGCCGGATAGAACAACATACATCGTCTGACGAGGAACGGACAAAAGACACAGTCATATGAACGGGAGCGTACGGATTGCAAATTTTACTCTCCGTCGGGCACGCTGTTCGGTGATATGTGATCGGGCTATTAAGGATTGGTCAAGTGAATTCTTGCTATAGAACTTGGCACTAAGAGGGCGAAAGGGATCTAGTAACATTGTCAACATCCACAAAACTTACTTGGAACTTAAAGGACATAAAGAATACAACGTACTTTGGCACTTATTCCATAGTTGATGACTTGTAAAATAGGTCTGCCGAAAAAAAATCCATGAAAATAAACGCAGTAGTGATTTAAGACTATTTTTTTTTTCTGATGCCAAATCTCATTTAGCAGCCAATTTACGCCCCACCCACATTTAGGGTCCAGAATCGGCAGCATGATTGACACGTGATTGACAATTCATTGGTTTACGTCATGACGCGTCATCTACAGAATTTAGTCCGTTCTTTAGATGACGTCACATTTTTGCGATTTAAAAGGGGCGTTCCCAGGACAATTAGATATTTTCTAATTACCCCAAAATTGATTGATTTCATGAGAAATGACTGCCAATTTCTTTTTCTTCAGGAAAAATTACGTATAGAGAGCCGAATTGTGAAAATTAGGCCATCTAGACGCTGTAGTCCCTTAAAGCAATTCTTACATGCATACCTCGTTGTATTTGTATTACCAATTCAAGCATGGAACAGGTTTCTGTTTTCCGAATTATTCAAATGTTTTAAAGATATTTATGATTGAAGTGTTTGGATTTGAAATTCTCCACTGGAGAATTTAAGCTGAGTACAAAGTCAGTGCAATGGGTTTTAGCAAATAATTCTCACTTTGCATTTTCGCTAATTGCTCTGTCATATTATGACATTTATTTACCATATACATGATATCAGATCATATCAGATCGCGGATATACAATATTTTTACCAACCATTTGCCACCTCTGGCACATATCAACCAGTGTAGCACACTCCCGCAAAAGCGGGATCGCTCGTATATCCACAGAAGCAGGATTATGAATAATTCATGATCCGCGTTGCGGTTCACCGCACACAGCCTCGCTGTACTGTTTAATGAATTCGTTCATTGACTTGACTTGACCATCTTTAAACTATCATGACAATATTCCCACACAGTAGGATATTTTATTCTGATGTTAATCTGATAAATTGACAAATACAGAATAATCCACCGTGTGGGATTTTTGTGCTACCTGCCTGAATATATAATGAGGCTATCAAATTTTACAAATAGTTAACTTCAAGTTGCTACAAAATATTTGAGAATGATACTTCAGTCGCATTAATTGCGATTAATCGCCCATATGCACGATACGTCTGTATCACGATGCACATCCCTAACTATAGATATGTGATGTGGCACGTACGCACATACTTTATTTCGTGACCGACGGCCGTGTAAATTTGTTTCTGATTTTCAATTGGGTCTGAAACAAGAATAGAGCTGACGGAGTGCTCCGTGATCTTGCACAGCAATGTAATCCCGGTAAATCGAGACTCTGAGCGATCCCGTTTTTGCTGGAGTGTGCTACACTATCAACAAAGGTACTAATTAGATCCCGCTGAAATATGTCGTGTGATAGACAGACCATGCCATGCACATCTCTATTTGGAATAAATATAGTGTCATTTGTTATCAGTTCCACAGTCGTAGAATACTTGTTTGTTTTGAATCATAGACTTCACACTTGTCGTCAAGATTAACTGATATTTATTTTATGGATTTGCTTTGTTATTGATATTTTCTTGATTTTCATATAATGCTGTGTGTTATTTCAATGGACATTTATGGTAGATGCCGCATAAAATTATTACCTTTTTAATAAGTTTATTGTGAAATTTATCCTGTGATATGTAATGAAACTGTAACGGTCAAACATAAAGGAAATTGATCAAAAGTTCGTCGGGAATCGAACCCGATGGTTGATCATAGGTCTAGAAATCCGGAGGTGTCGGGTTCGATTCCCGGCGATGCTATTTTTTTTTGCTCATTTTCATTTATTTGAAACTATCAAGGGACACAAAAGTGAAATTATAGAATGTCTACATTTCTAAATCTAAATCCCTAGGGAGTATTCCAGCCAGTCGCCTGTTAGGCCCATATAGTTTCCAACCTTCCAAGCCCTACGACATGTATACACCGGTAAGGGAGATCTTCTCAAACGATCGCAACGTTCGTCCCATCATTTTGTTAACACAATTGCTTATTTCATCGGTCATTTACAATCAACAATGATACATTTGAAATCGGTAACAGCATAGTATCCTCAATAAGCGATAGCATTTCGTTGTATTAAAAACATTATGAATTGTCTTGTAATATCTATATCTTTACATTTTATTATTTATAATGATTTTACACGTTGATTACGAACAATTTGACTATTCTAATGTATTTACGTTTATATATTATAATATTACATTATATAATCATACACAAAGCAATGTACAAACCAAAATTGTATGTTTTATGATAAAAATGTTTTATTATAATATATTAAATTGCTGTTTGTTTGATTTCATTTTTAAATCTATATGACAATGATTAGCGGAACAGAGTTTTTTTTTGGAAGAGAACATGCATGTAGCACTCAACAACAACAAACGCAATCACAAAAATAGCTGGACTATAATACCTTATCCAGCATGTATATTTGCTGTAACGTATATATTGCAGTGTATTCATAATAGCCACACGGGGCCTCGGCTAAAAGTTAGGTGATTTGCATAATAGTGAGAGTAGCCGAAGTGGGTCTTCCATATTGAACAGACCAGAGAGAAAAGAGAACTTTAAAGGATCTAGTAACTTTGTTAACATGTGCAAAAACTGGCAAATGGTTGATGAAATGTCTGTGTATGTCTGTAATCTGATATGTCCACTGAGTGATGTGTGAACATTTCATAGTAAATGAATGTCATATGACCGAGTAATAAGCGAAACATTACAATGTTACTAGATCCCTTTAAACACAGTACAGTCCGTGTAAGGGATCGATCAATATAATGCGATAAACGTATGTTGTTGGGGTTCTCGATAGATTCGATTATTAATTGCACGGTTAAAGGGATATTGTTTACTTTGTTGGCATGTGCAGAAAGTGATGACTGGCTGGTAAAATGTGTATATTTGTGATTTGACATGTCCTCTGAGTAATGTGTACCAAATTCACTTTAATGGATGTTATATGGCCAAGTAATGAGCCAAAATGTAAAATGATATTCCCTAACTCATTGCACTGACTTTGTACACAGTTAATATTATCCAGGAGATAATTATAAATTGCAATCATTCACATCTCTATAACGGAAGAGAAATTTGGTAAACCGAAACTCTTCCATAGTTCTATTGGAGTTTTGAGGATTTTGACAATGTTACTAGATCCCTAGTACAGTCCGTGTATATACATACAGACTAGTGCCATAGATCAATATAATGCGATGAACATCTATTGTCCGGGCTTTCTTTGATTTTCAGTCATTTCAAGAACCATTACGTGATAACCTCCAACACATATTCACACACAATGACAGTAAAAGACGGGCAAACAGTGGACCAAGGTCCTTTGAGTAACATTTGAAGGCCACGTTATAAGTCCACACAGCACATGCCGGACCGCGATTATCAAGTAACATTGCCCAAATCCTCAAAACTTACACGAGACTCTATAGCGGATCTCTCATACCTTGTTGTATTTGTATAACTATAGAAGCACGGGACAGGTTTAGGTTTTTCGAATTTCCCTTTCGTTAAACAGATACATGTATTTACAATTGAAGTGTTCAGATAGTTTAGCTATTCACTGGATAGGCATAACCGTGTACAAAAACAGTGCAATGAGTTAGTGAATATCGCTTTGCCTTTTCGCTGATAACTCAGCCGCACAACATCCATTAAAGTGAAATTTACACACATTATATCAGATATCCGATCACAACAGTACAGATCAAAATTCAGATCAAATTCACCCGCATGCGCTGCGTGCGAAAGATATGCGAGCGAACGTGCACGGCATATCGGGCTTGTCGACCCGATCTCCAGCCCAGTAGAGCGGGGCGAACGGACCGTGAATTTAGGCCAAATCTCACTGGCATGCTGACGACGTGAATTTAATTTCCACCGATATTTCTGCATTTAACAATAGTATGGTTCGGATTTTACGACACAAGCCCTTTTTGATGCTAATTCAACAATATGGATCAATTAGTTTGGCCGACTTTCCCAATACCGTTATTTGGCTTTAAAATATTCCTCATCATGTTATCCAGTTAACCTGTCTCTATTTCAAAGTATACGTGTACGTGCCAGGGATCAATATAATGCAATAAACATCTATTGTCGGGATTCTTGGTTGATTTCACAGAAGTATTACTCCGTCTCTTCCCTTTTATCCTGTCGTCCTTCTACATTGTTCGAAGAGTAGTAAACCGTAACGCATCATTCAATACACTCACCTTCCTTTAAGGTTTATCATCAGTCGCAGCATATCCGTTGCGCGCTGATGAGGGTTTTGCATCTTACGCCGCCGCCCTATATAATAGACCGCCTAGAATTGGTAAGTCAAACCAAACATTTAAATGAATAATTATAACGTGTATAATCCATATGCAACTTAACGTACACATATTTAACAGAATAACTAGTGGTACGGTATTTGTAATGTGACACTATTATGGACATTTGGTGACGCTGATAAATAACTATGTTTTGTATCAACAAATAATTAATTATATGATCGGTACGTGTGGACGGTGGCGTATAGCGTGGTCAACTAATAAGGTGGGGCACACGAATTATTGGGGATGTGACAAGGATAAGTCTCCAGCCAGGAATAATTGGCAGTGACTTCATTCGGACAGTTTTTTTTCCCGTTTTCGAGCCTTCATACACACGGAGACACACATACACACTCAAGCATAAACAAACATACATAAACACATACATACGGACAATCAAACGAACAGCAATTCGCTATTAAACTCATACATGACATCACAGTGACGCGGATGACGTCACTCATACAACGCAAACATTTTTGTGTGTTAATAGACCAGTTCGTAGATAGCATTGGGGCCCGGATATGGGTCGTTTGACCCCTTGACCATTGAATTTACAATCATGGGTAGGATATAAAGCTTTTGCTCTGTGCAGTCATGTTCAGAGTGGCAGATGGTTGTCATGGGATATCCTTTGTTACTTTCATGAGAACAATTGATCAACAAGGAATTTCCAATCGATGTACTCAAGAATAATAAGTAAAGAACCTTATCCAGTCCTTTCAATTCGATGAATGCCGCATTGGGTCGATTGACCTTTGTATTGCGCATGCGCAGATTGTAACTACGAACTGGCTTATTCGATACAAACTAAATAAATACAAATTGAACTAATATACCACGAAACATTGCCTGACACATTTATGGAGTGATTTTAGCAGATATCCCTTGATTAAATTTGCCCTATGGACACATGGACACTTATCCATGCCACGCCGGCACACTCTATGTATTTTTCTATTTTGTAAATAATTTCCCCCTATGTTTTTTGTTTTTATTGTTTTGATAAATTATTAGGGGGTACGTGCCCCCCATGCCCCCTTTCCGACGCTACTCCACTGGGTGTTAACTTTTGAAGGAATTACTTTGTTTCGGATGGGGTAGCCTTTTATACACGTCTATACCCACCACGCCCATCGTACAGCCTATCTGAATTAGGTGCCTCAACACCTCCACTAGTCAATATTAAAGGAATATTTACTGAGCAATATGAATATCAATCATTTCTGGATATTATATTATGAAATACATGTATCTGTAATGTTGTTTGCACATTTCTGGATATTATATTATGAAATACATGTATCTGTAATGTTGTTTGCACATTTCTGGATATTATATTATGAAATACATGTATCTGTAATGTTGTTTGCACATTTCTGGATATTATATTATGAAATACATGTATTTGTAATGTTGTTTGCACATTTCCCTATGACAGCTTCGCAGTTTGCTGCTAAAACTTTACAATGGCGAGTATGCTAGCCTTTCTCCAAGACGTTGGATGGGAGATAATTCTGACCAGTGTATTGATCAGCCTCGGCGTATGTTGGTATGTATGACATGCGGTTCTTTATTTATCGTTAGTAACTTGGCACCACAATACAATTTAACTTGTCTAAGTGGCCAACTGTCTATATAATGGCCACCAAAAGTGATCTCATGCAGAGGAAAACGATGTTATGAAACCTGTCTATAGAGGTCAGCTGGCTATAGTGGTTAATTTTATCCTGGTTGGTCACTATACACAAGTTGGACTGAATATATGTATATGTTAAGCTTAGGTGCTATCTAAATCGAAGTTATTTTTTATTTTATATACCAACCCCACGCTAAACTTATAATCAGTGATTACGTAAAATAAGTACATTCGCTTTTAATAATACAAGATTCTGACTTCTAAAACACCATTATACCCCCCCTCCCCCCTCCGCGATTTTTCGGGAACGCGTAAAGATGACGCCCCGCCGCTTGGTGACTTTTTTCTTTCGAGTCTTGCGCAACTTTTAAAACAAATATTTCGAAAGTCGGACCTTCCGATACAAAGTCACTTGACCTTTTGTTTATACATAGTTTATAGTGGACATGGTGTGGCAAGATTGGTAGAGCGCGCGCTTTCCGATCGTGAGATCCCGAGTTCGAACCCTGTGTATGCCCACTACGTTTGTCCTTCAGCAAGGCAATTAATCCACAATTGCTGCTCTCTACCCAGGTGTATAAACGGGTATCATGGTCGGGTGTTCATTAGCCTTTGCGCCATCATCAGTGGCAGCACGGCTAGTATGCTCCCCGGGGAGTTGAGAAAGTATGCAATATCATTGTGTGGGTTTGAAATGTATCTGATGACCATGGGTAATAGTAATAATTATGCGCCTCGAAATAGGTTACCTAGATAGATGGCGCTTTATAAATGCTTGATATTATTATTATTATTACAGGTCAGCCCGACAATCGCTAATTTTCATGATTTGTGTACAAAACATATGGAAATATCAGTTTTCCTAAAAAGAGATATATCATTGGTTATTTGATATCTCGTTTACATTTTAGGTGTTTGTTTTGGGGGTCAAAATAGTTAAATTATAGTTAGAAATAAAATAAAACAACACAAAAATAACATACATGAGTTAAAAAACAGAGAAATACATAAGAAATTATCAAAACAATAGAAAATATGAGGAATAATTTTGTTGTATTATTATTCCAAATGGGCTAAATAGGCAATGTTTAATTATGAAGAATATATGATTTATGGGTAACAAATATTAATTTTATGACCATATTTGCATAAATTACCATAAATTTGCAAATTAATGAAATTTTCACAAAATCGATATAACAATAGTATTTTATATACTTCACTTGACATGGGTGCAATTTTTCACGGCGATCGGCCGTTTTACGGCCGAGATCTTGGGGGGGGGGGGGGGGCATAACCCTCCCCCCGACCGTAGAAAGACCTCAAATAGCCCGGCCTTTTTAGGGTTAACGGTCTTTATAAACATTGTCCAAATCCACAAAACTTACTTAGAACTCAAGTAATTCTCTCATACCTCGTTGTACGTATCCGTAAAGTACTATTAAATATAAGCATGGAACAGATTTTGGGTTTTCGAATTTCCCTTTCGTTAAAAAGATATTTACGATTGAAGTATTCGGATTTTTAATTATCCACTGGAAAGTTATAATTGTGTACAAAGTCAGCGCGATGTGTAAGTGTATGTCACTTTGCATTTTCGCTAATTCTTCGGCTTTATAACACCAATTTAAAGAGGATAGTACAGTTTGAGTTTAGGCCGGGCACTTCAAGAAAATAATTAATTTGTGAGGCAATGACAAACTAAGCGTTATATTTTGGAAATGAATGTGATCATAACATAAAACAAACTTTATTTGATCAAATTCGGTTCAGAAACAGCTGCAATTTAATATATCTGATTGAAATTTTGTGGGGCCCATATTTATTCGATAATTTAAAGGGATAGTTGAGTATTGGTCAAACTTAACTTTAGTAACCAAATCCTGCACCATTACGGTACAAAGTAAAATGTAAAAAAATATAATTTCACCATGCTCGAAAAGTATACACAATTACAAACGACTAAGTAAAACCCCTGTTATGATTCAAAAAGAGCCGTTACAACTCAAGAGGGCGCTATTTAAAAAAATCACTGGTTTTAGCCATTTTTCATACAAAATTGTGCATTTAATGTTTTGTTAAAATAATGATTCAATAGAGATCTCATCAACGACTTTTAAAAAACCTATTCAGATTTTCTTCCAAGTAGTCTTTAAGCATTTTAATTTTTTTTTCTAAAAAGTCTAAATATCCCCCGGTGATTGCCGGTGAAGAATCTTTTGAATACAAATATACTTATGGATATTTATTATTATTATTATTATTATTATTTATTCGACCAAATAGCATAATACAATGTCAAATACAACACAACTATAAACATATATGCACATAATACAAAGATACAAGTTACAAAACTGAAGACTAGACAAAAGAAAATAGTGAGGAGCAGTATGTGGGCCAGGGTACACAAAAGTAAAGTACATCACTGTTGCCCTAGGGCATGTGAACCCTCACATACTGGTTCAGCCGTTTCTGAACCGATTTTTTATCAAATGAAGTTTATTCTGTCATTAAAATTGTATGTTCTTTCAAATTTGACAGTCAGTTTATCGTTATCTCACAAAAAAAATATCCGGGGGCACTTCGGGAAATACCAATACTCGACGGTACCTTTAAGAAAAATGTTAATAAAATGCCTAAACTTTTACAAAAACATACCAAAGAGGTTTTGAAATAGCTCTGGATGATCTTTGTATATTGAAGCATTATTAAAACAAATTATCACATTCACAATTTTTCATAAGAAATGGTTGAAACCATTTTTTATTTATAGCAATGAAATTAATCGATAGCACCAAGTTAAGTCCTACTTGTTTTTCTACCTGTCTACAGTGGCTGCCCATAGCCGCCAACCTCCCGCCAGGAACGCCACGGATCCCCTTCCCTTTCAACCTCATCGCCATAACCCTGACATTCAACACGGGACTGCAGCAGATAACTGTTTTTAATTAATCTCGCTCTGTATTTATCCTAATTAAATCAATTCGAAAACACCAATTGTATTTATATTTTAACCCAAACCGCCGTTCATAGGTACGTGCGCAACCAGTGGCTGCCCATAGCCGCCAACCTCCCGCCAGGACCGCCACGGATCCCCTTCCCTTTCAACCTTCTCGCCATAGCCCTGACATTCAACAAGGGACTGCAGCCGCTACAGGATTTACGACAAAGGTGAAGAATGAAAACCAAAGTCTGAAATAATGAATTACAATTAATGTTGCAAATATTTACTTTATTGACGGATTTAAAGCTAAACTTGAGTAATGAATTGTAAGAGTTTTTGTTGGTTTTGATTCCATTTGAAAGTTTATTGAATAAAACATGTGAAATGAGAATCATTCCCTTTCGAATGCTCTCATAGTTGTACAATTTTGTTTCAAAATATTGTATTTATTTATCGTTTAGCCAGTCGATATCGGCGCTACTTCACAAGTGTTCCCATAGTATGGCGCGAGCAGCTACGCCGCTAGCTCCCGGTGACTTGCGAGTGCGCGGTGCGCGCGTGCGCGCGACGTACCGGTTACATCCGTAGCTCGAGTGGATGATTGTGTGGTGGCTCTAAATCTGAAACTAAATAAAAACGATCATATGGCCACCCACTTGCCACCAGATATCCACTCGAGCTACGGGTATAACCGGTACGGCAAATTTTATGGCGCTGCGACGCATCCAAAACCATCGATTTAAGTCGTCAAAATGGCTCAAATTTTGACAAAAATACTACAGCAGACCATCCAGGGATAACAAAAAAGTGCAGTGAATGATACGAACCAATTTTATTGAGTTTAAAGTGATGCAAAAAAAAGGGGGGGGGGGGGGGTACGAACTGCAGTAGCGCCAGGTACTCTCCACTCGTGAGTCATCGGCTAGCTAGCGGCGTAGGAGTGCTCGGTATGGCCACACTTGTTGACTAGCACTTTGCAGTCGAACTCGTATTTTGCATCAACATTTACTCTAAACGTATTATTTCGGATTTATATTTTCATTGGAGCTTAGTCATTTATCATTAGGTTTTGATGATAAGATCATAGTTTCAGTCGCTAAAATAGACCTTGACCAAATACTCAAATATATCTTTAAGGATGTTAATAGACGGCAAACAACATGAAGTGGACAATTCAGGTATCGTACAAAATTAAGACATCTAATTGTTCGTTTCATGCTTTTGGTGAACATAATCCTGATGACTTTGTAATTGTGATATTAAATTTCACCAAAAAAAGACTCGGATAACTCATGTTTATCTGCGTTATGTCAATTGAAAATTTAATGTTGCTTTTCCAAATTAAATCACCGAGCATGGAGGCTTAGCGGTTAGAGGGGCCGCCTCATGCACATGAGGTCCCGGGTTCGAACCCAGACCGGGTCATTATGGTGCCCTCTGCCTTCTAGCCAGGCGCTCGGTATTTATAGAATGGGGAAGGGAAAATTAATCACACGAGTTACCAGATGACTGGCCCCCAATTGCGCTTCCTGAGGATGGACATGGGCAGAATGTTCCAGATGGTTGGTGCGACGACAGCGAACGATCTTTGCTATTTTACTATTCTTCTCCATCTCTCTTTTCGCAGGTATGGCGATATCGCTTTCGTTCACCTAAGCGATCGCCCCGTCCTGTTCATTTCCAGCTTCGATCTCGTCAACGAGATTCTCATCAAGCGAGCAGACGTGACGTCGGGTCGCCGACCCTTCCCGGTGCTAGATCAAGTTGTGCACTACGATAAAGGTAGGGTTAACCAGATAACTAAAGTAATAATTTGTATTCAGTTTACATGCAATTACAGTTGACCTGTTACCACGAAATCCTCATCGTACATTAATAACAAAAGACAATTTAGGAAAAACCAAAACCCGTTCAATGCTTGTATTGGTAAAATGAATACAACGAGGTATGTGAGAACCGCTAGATTTCTAAGTTCCGTGAATGTTGACTATGTTACTAGATCCTTTAAATGTTTTTGTCCGTTTGTCAGCTGGAATCATTTTCTCATCTGGGGACGTCTGGCAGGAGTATCGACGTTTCGCCTTTCAGGCCCTGCGCAGTATGGGAATGGGCAAGCGAACCCTGGAGGATAAGATCTTGGAGGAAGCCAACTATCTCCTGGATGAATTCTCCCAGCGTTCCGGACAACCGTTCTACCCGAGAACCGTCATGTATTCCGCCATCTCTAACATCATCTGCTCTATTGTTTTCGGTCACAGGTATGCATCTTTATTGTAATCAATCGAAATGTGTATTGTATGGTAATGATTTGGTAACCATGAATACTGTACCTGTAACTGTTATTGATGCATAGACCAAGCCTATAGGAAAAACTTACTGGTTGTTTAACTATAATGTTTTCTCAATAAGAGTATTTAAAAAAATGTGTTTTTTATGAAAATCTGCATCGTCTCAAAATTCGTCGCAGATTCGAATACTCTGATGCCAGATTCAAGCGAGTCGTGTCGCGCGTAGAGGCTATAGCTAGCGACGATGTCGGGTTCGTCGCCGAAATCCCACTAGTCTTCCTCCGCAAGACAAAACGGGACCTTCTGGACATCAAGCACCTCGTTGACGAGGAGATCGCTGCTCACGAGATTCGAATGTCGACAACTGCCGACGAAAACGACCACCGTGACGTAATTGACATGTTCCTGGCCGAGGTATACACTTTTAAAACAAAACGCAATATTAACCTTTCTTGCGTACTAGTAGTGACAATCTTTTTCAAAAACAGGGATATTTGTTTAGGGTGGTAAACTTATGTAATTGTTTGGACCTGCGATGTTGTAAAAAGAGAGAAACAAAATGTTGAAAATTGTCAAATACATCAACCAACCTTCGATATGACTTTTTCGGACTAAGTATTTTATAGTAGGAGCACAGGACTACTGTCTTCAGGTAGCTGGGGATTGTCTTTGTGTGGATTTTCTTTCAGCTTGATTTCGCAGATGTAATGTTGTTTTATAAATAATATTTGTTAAACATTTCTGATATTTAAATGAACTAATGGTTATCTTTAAATGCACTGTAATTATCTCAGCGGAGTTTAGTTAGTCTCTAACTGAATACATTATATAATATCCATAATCTTTTATCTCAAATAGTTTGTTCATGTTGATTTTTAGGTCGCACGAACGAAAGCCGATGGCGAGGCAACATACTTGAAGAAAGAACACTTCTGGTCCGCAGTCTTTGATCTATTTATCGCAGGGACGGAAACATCTACAACCACACTTTCCTGGGCTATGTTGTTCCTTGCAGGGGAGGAGCACATCAAAGACAAAGTAAGACGCGTGTACATTTATTAGTGACCTCAGTAAAGTATTCTGAAGAATGTTTGACAAGCTGAATGACACATACCGGACAAGGACACAAACGAAAATGTTTTAATAGATCTTATAAATAGTTAAATGTAATATGTTTGACTTGTCAATGCCAATCTTGGTAGGTATCAATAAGGTTATACGGTCATATCCATGACAAAATTAACATAATTCATTCTAGCTTTATGGGTCTGCAATGCTGATCTCTAAGCACATTTGCAAAACAATACAACTAAAACGACCTTCTGATAACTAAACGAGATCAAAGGAAGTGAAACAAACTTTTTGACATTCAATGACATGATTTCAGTTGTTAAAGGTGCACCTGTAAAGTGTCAGATATTGCCCAAAATGACATTTGAGACTTCAATCCTGTATCAAAATCATTGTAAGATATGTCCGAATGATGTGTGAAAGTTTCATTGAAAAAGAACACTGCTTTCCTGGTTAAAAAAGCGAAAATATACGTCAGCTTTTACAACGAATTACTGTATGACGTTTATGAGGTTTATGACCGTTCATTAACGCTCTTGAGCTGAATGATAGATATCGTCATACTAAAGGGGCATTTGAAAAAATCTAACCCTATTTTATTCTTCTCTCACCATAAGCTAAACAACACGGTAGAAGAGAAACGAGGAAGCTCTAAGTAATTTTCGTGGAGTTAGACACTTTACAGGCATCCCTTTAATGATGGTATAAATGCAATAAGTTACTTTTAAATTATGATAAAACTAACTATATTATTTTTCATCCTAGAGGTAAAAAGGCTCCATGTAATAATAACGCGATTAAAATTGAAAATAATGTAATTGAAAGAAAAACTAATGTTAATTTTCGAGGAATAATGACTGAAGAGATGCTCGATTGGAAACTTCATATTGATCATGTATGTTCTAAATTGCCAAGAAGTATTGGTGTTCTATCTAAACTTAAGAATTTCATACCCAAACATATTTTGTGTAATATATATTATCCGATTGTTTTTCTTCATTTTAACTATTGTAATATGATTTGGAGTAATACACACGATAGCCAAATCGTGATTGCAATCACGATTGGAATAATTTTTCACTCCAATCACGGTATGTTCTGACCGTGAAAGCAAACTAGAATTACGAATCGCGAAACTCTAATCGTGGTCCGGAGGGGTTTTCTAATCATGATTCACTCAAATCACAGTGTGAACGGCTTGACCTCCAAAACACGATTTGGGAGGCGGAGCTTACGTGACCTTACATGCACTTCCGCCGATAAACCGGGAGCTCATCGCTTCGAGTGCAGTATGACTTTGTTAGTTTTTTGTTTAACTTTATAGCTTCTACTGCTTCTCTGGGGTCCTAACCATTATTTTGTTTTGATATTTTGTATATCGATTACTTTCCACTTGACTTGTATATTTTTGTTGTTGTTTTATAATAGTTAAATAAATAAATGAAAATGAAATGAACTATGTCCTTGTTTGGGGGAACTGAATAACTTACTGTACTGATAAGAAGAACGTTCCATAAGTATGCAGTCTAATTAAAATCGTTCCAAATAGAGTTTTTACAAAGCTCAGGCACATCTATTAAATCTTGTTTTGTTTTAATTATGTTGATAGAAGAATGAAATCCCCTTTTAAATGTCACACATCCAGTCATTCCTTCTGAAAATCACGCTTCCATTTGTATTACCCAACAAATAATATAATCTCCGAGTGTGCCTAAGCTGGCATTAAGCCATTTGTCTTGAAGTAAGACCTGAACAATTTTCTATGGAAGTATAGAACGTACTGGTGACAATATACATGGTATCGTTTTTATTACTGTTAAATCCAAAGGTTGTCGAAGAAGTCGACAGGGTGATTGGTCCTGGGCGGAAGCCGTGCTACGAAGACCGGAAGCGTATGCCATACACCCAGGCGTTTATTCTGGAGATCCTCCGCTTCCGGCCAATCGCTGGGGTGGGAGTGCCACATCTGGCAACGGCCGACCTCACAGCACGTGGCTATCACGTGCCCAAAGGGACTGACGTCGTGATGAACATGCTCGCCATACACCGTGACCCGAACGTGTGGGATGACCCGGAAGTGTTTCGACCGGAGCGCTTCCTCAGTCCAGATGGGAAGAGCGTCCTCAACCGTCCAGAACTGCTTACGTTTGGTGCAGGTAAGGTTAAACATAGGGAAGGAACA
>JBAMJV010006496.1:0-19355 GCA_037951105.1 Echinarachnius parma
ATTTTAATGACTGAATAAACTTTATTTGATCAAAATCGGTCCAGAAAGGGCTGAAATATCCATAAACATAACCATATGTAATAAATGTGGGGCCCCACAATTATTAGAGAATTTTGAACCAGCCGTTAACAAATTCTTTAAAATGCTTCCTCTTTTCCAAAATTTACAAAAGAGGTTTTAAATAGTTGTTGATTATGTCTTTATCGAATCACTATTGCAACAAAACATCAAAGTCATTTTAATTTTTGTTTCCTTTCGAGCATGGTGGAGTTATAGCTATCAGTTTGTAATGTAATGGTGCAGGTTTTGGTTACTAAAATTCAGTTTGACCAAAACTGCACTCTCTTTACCACAACTCAACTATCCCTTTAAAATAAATACAGAAATGTATTATTGAAAGAAAGCTCCCCGAGATCAATGCATGTATTGTTTAATACCAAAATAAACGATATTTAATTGCACAAAATCAACCGTTCCCTAATATTAATTTTACCAATATAATTAAAGGGCGTAATTATTGAAAGGGAGCTCAGCGAGATCAACGCATTTATTGTGACCTAAAAAAACGTCATTCCATGGTACGAAATCAACCCTTCCTTTATATTAATTTTCAAATTATTCACATGGTTAGTATAATGTATTTATTATTGGAAGGAATCAATGCATTAATTTATGTGACGGTAGATCGTCATTCGTCCCTTCATTAGTTTTAATAATAAATCGTATTACTATATATTATTTATTAGGTGGTATGGATTGAAGACTGACCTGGAGCGGATTTTCTAAT
Source organism: Echinarachnius parma (assembly GCA_037951105.1). Taxonomy (NCBI): domain Eukaryota; kingdom Metazoa; phylum Echinodermata; class Echinoidea; order Clypeasteroida; family Echinarachniidae; genus Echinarachnius; species Echinarachnius parma. Next base: position 788 of record JBAMJV010006496.1, read on the forward strand.
TAATTTTGCGATAGTTCTTTTTTTTCTCATTAAAGCAATGGAAAGGGGAGAAGAGGCTAATGTACATTAGGCCTATCCAGACTGCCTCTGTCTTGCATGTGAAACCTAGCCATCAGCCGCCCCTATACTCCGCCTGTTCGAATCGATTCTGACTGCACTCTGTACTTTCTCTGTCTAAATGTTTATTCCTTCTTCCCCACCCCACCCTTTTTTTTGTAATCCGTTGTCCGTGTTTGCAGTGTTCGATTGTTTGCGGTTTTACAGGACTATACATTTTTAGAAAGATTCTTTGTATTTAGTTACAATACACTCTTATAGATTTCAATCAAGAGTTTGTATTCGGTGTATTGTTTGTTTTTGTTCGTGAGGGGAGGGGGGGGGGGGGGGTGAGGAAATAAACAACAAGCGCATTATGTATCTTAAGTATCAAACATTTACAAACAATATTATATATGTAATTCTAATTTATACTTGTAACATATTATACATTTCTATAACATGTCCTAGGGATTAAACGGATTAAGGGTAAAAGGACAACTCTTTTGCCACCTCCATCTCTACGCCAATGCTATAACTCTGAGTACATTATGGGATTTGCCCACTTTCGCTGCAAATTTGCACTTGTTACATGCATTTCCCCCGTTCTTTGCGTACATGAGCAGCAGCATGACATGCACATTGACGCTCAATAAACCGAGACGGTTTTACCGTTTTTAAGTAGTATAATATTTGCCCTTGCTAGCAACCCAACCGGTATTGCATTGTCAGGGGCATACGGGAACATTTTCACCGGGGAGGGGGGTAGGCTGAGGTAAATAGCCGTAATACCATCCCTTTGTCCGTTTAATAAAAAATTAAAATAATAAAAAGTCCTCTCCATTTAGCTGCCCGACAAATACTATTTTGTCCTAAGATGCCGATTATTTTGCCTGAATAAGATATGATTTTGCCCGAATATGACATTAGCTTGCCACCAAATGACGTGATTTTGCCCAAACTTGAGGTGCCGCACTTTAGCCCAAATATGGTCATTTTCAAAATTCTCGGGAGGGGGGGGGGGGGGGGGGCTGCAGCCCCCTAGCCCCCCCCCCCCCCTAACCGCCTTCGTATGACTTTGTGTATGCTCTGTATCCAGCTCCGTATTATGAGTTTGTGTCACAGTTATTTGCATACGTCGTGTACGCATGTGACAGGCTTGTGCTGAAGCGATTTGGGTAACCACGGTAACGGTATGACGTCAGACAAAAAAATAAATGATTTTTTTTTCCCCTTTTCATTTGAGATTAAAGGTGTTGTTGAGTATACCTTCAGACAATTTTCATCCAGACAACATTTTCTCAATATCAATACAACAATGGACATTAATATCGTTGCGGACAATTCTTTAAATAGAGCTTGTGAGTAAAAGTAAGTTCACAGTATTTTACAAAATAATGAAGTATTATATATATTTACTTGTACGGGATAGTGTGTAATTACACTTGAATACCTAGGCCCCAAGAATTACATTTGGGTATTTCGGTATAGAAACCCAATACTTTTGTTGAAATTGTCACCAATTTAGCCAATAACCACAGGGTGTGATATTTATTTATTTATTTTCCGAAATCACAATCAAAAAACATTTCAGAGTATTCACTGAATATAAATACAATGGATTCGGAGGGATGGCCCATTCAGCGCCGTCTATGAAGACATGGCTGCTCTTCCATGGGGTCCCTTCATATACTGTATGCATACGTCATATATACACAATAAAGGGGCAATATCACCGATTAGGAAATATAACACGAACTAACGCTCAATAATACCTTTAACATTTAAAACAAGGTATTTAACAAAAAACGAGAGGCAACGTTCAAATCGAAAGGCCACGGGGGCATGGAAAGGGAACTAATTTGCCTTTTTAGCTCGCTGGCATGCCAGCTCTGGCCGACTTGTGTGTTTAACAACGAATTGAATCAATTTGCCTTGTTTCGAAGAGCAAATCGGGGAAAAAAACTCATCGTTGGAAAAAAAAACACGAGTTTGCCTATTAAACTCATGGAAGTAGCAGTGCGTTGGCGGGAAAAGTCGCACTGAAATTCTGAGTGTAATTATAGATTTTAATTAAAGCTAAACTGTGGATTAATTATGATAGCATATAATTTCATCAACATATAATTCACCTTTGGAACTTACTTTGGACTACAAACTGTCTATTATCATAGTAAATGCATTATTGAGGTACGATATTTTGTTACAAAAAGCACTTTATTATTCTTTAAACATCACAATTAACTAGATGCTTAAAATAATGTATACCTTGGTAACGGACAGTTTGAATACTTTTTAAAGCTGGTCAGAATTCAAGACATCACGATCAGCTATATTAAAACAAATATGTTTAGGGAAATGGCGCCGAATGAATTTTATTGTATAAAGGCAAGTTCATAACAAAAATGCAACAGCATATACAAACAACATAATTCATTGTATCATGAATTTTTTGGCATGAATATGTTGCTGTTGTTGTTTATTTCGTTGTGAAAAGAAAATAATTTGTAGTTGTGTAATATGGAAAGAAAAATCACTCAAGAAAACAAACTTACCATTGATAATAAGAGGCCAATATAGCATTAACCTTAACAGCTAGATTATATAATACTTTAAAGGGGTAGTTCAGTTTTGGTAGAGAGGGCGCTGCACAACACAATTTTTTCGTGAGGTAATGAAAAACTGAGTGTTGAATTTGAAAGAACATGCAATTTTGTATGGCAGAATAAACTTTATTTGGTCAAAATCGGTTCAGAAATGGCTGAAATATCAATAAATATATCCGATCGTATTTATTTGGGCCCCAAATAAATACGATGATTTTATTGAAAAAAAAAAAATATTGCTTACACTTTTTCAAAATTGTTCAAAAGCGGTTTTTAAATAGTTGTTGATGATCTCTCTATTTAATCATTATTTCAACAAAACATCGCATGCATAATTTCGTATGAAAAATGATTGAAACCAATGCCTTATGAGAGAGCGCCTTCTTGTGTTTTAATGGCGCTTTTTGAATGATAACAGGCTTTTTACTTAATCGTTTGTATTTTTGTATACCTTTCGAGCATGGTGGGGTTATAAATATTAGTTTGTAATGGTACTTTGCAGGTTTTGGTTACTTAGGTTCAGCCTTACCAAAACTGTACTACCCCTTTAACAAAGAATTGAAAACGAAACACCCACGAACAAATTCTCATAATTTACCAACTATAAAACAGAAATAGAAACTCGAATAATTCGAGTTTCTATTTCTGTTTTACAGTCACATTAAATATACCCCTTATTATGGCGGATTTGCGTCGAAGGTCTAGACAACAAACACCCTCCGCACGTCAAAGGCATATTGATTTCATATCAAGCGATTACTCATTTTAAAAACTAAGTTAAATTAAAACAACAAAACACAAGCAAACGCATGCTTAGCACGTATCAACCAATATTCGAATATCTTTTTGTTTGTTTATCTTTAAGTCAGTATTAGAATTATACCCTTAATGATAACGGATTTACACCAAATGTCGGGAAAAAACTAAATACCCTTCGCATGACAAAGACATATTGATTTGATATCAAGCGACTATTCACGTTAAAAAAAAGTAAATAATACTTAAACAATGTGTAAACAAAACTCAGCACGTACCACTTTTCTAGTATGTACATAATTGTATTTTTGTTTAAAAATACGCCGTATGATTTCGGATTTATATTGAGAGCCTAGAAAACAAATGTTCTTCGTGCGTCAGACATGTCAGAGGCATATCGATTTTATATCAAGCCATTTAAAAAAAATGTAATACATTCACATAATAATTAATTGAAAACAAAACATCTTGGGACGTTCCAACCAATATTTGAGTATGTATTTTGTTTTTAGGTCAGACTTATAAAATATCCCTTATGATGGCGGATTTGCGTCGAAAGTCGAGAAAACAAATACCCTTCGCATGGCATATTGATTGCAGATCAAGCGACTATTCATGTAAAAAATAGATAAACAATACTTTAACAATTTGAAAGTAAAACTCTATAAAACGTCTATTTTTGTTTTTATGTCGGAATCATAAAATACTCCTTATGATGTCGGATTTGCATCGAAAGTCGAGAAAACAATCGGCCTTCGCACGTCAAACGAATATTGATTTGATATCAAGCGATTATTCATCTCAATATAGAGGAAAAACAGAAATCCAGTCCAGAAAATAGGAAAAAGAGCTCAAGTGTCCAGAAAGAGTGTCGCCTATCTGACCATGACCGTAAAACAAGTGGAACAACTTAATATGTATTCGTATCAAGCTTTCCATCACGATAATTCAACCCCCGGGACAAAAATAATTCCCTCTATGTGTAATTTAGAATGACTATTCATGTATTCACAGTTCGAGTATAGCCAGTGCTCATACATCGATGAAATGGTGAATTAATCTTAATGTTAAGCCCTCTCTCGATCCCCATTATGTTACATGCACAATTTTTGTTTCCTCGTTTCGTAAACTACATCGAATTACACGTTGTTGAAAAAAAGTATTGTAATATAAATCGAGGAGAAGCTGCATTTGGGTTTTTATTTTAGATGCGAAAGGAAAGAGAATTATAATTATATTCCCGTTCGTCAAAATAATCGCAATGATACATGCTTAATAAAGTATTAACTAATACATCCATAAAGGACCAATCAGCAACGTTGGTTCTTCGATATGAAATAATGTGAATAACATGACAAGTTATCTACTGAAGATGGGAAGCTTGTGGCAGTCCCATACGTGTAGTTTTGTGTAAGTAGAAATGCATCTGTGACAAACTTCGTTTTCCGTTACTGTATCAATATTTTTCTCATTTGTAAACATCTTTTTTAAATGATATATTATGCAACTAATTTCACTATGTTTTTTATGTATTGTCCGTAATGTACTCGTATACAGAATGGCTGGTATATTATAATTCATCTCTGTATTTAAAAGTGAGGGTGTGGGAGGGGAATAGATCAATGTTGTTTTCGTCAAAAATGTAATTGTATTTTCCCCCAAATTTAATGACATTTTGTGTGCATGGCTGTAACGCAGACAATAGCTCTCTTGGGAATTACCTCTGTCCAATCCTCGGTCAAAAAACTGTAAAGCATTAGAAAAAAATATGTATTTATTTCGAATCTCTTTACAGATATAGTATGTTCGGAGTGAAATTTATTTTTATTTTTTTTGAATGAGTACATTGATCTCGATGATGGTGATGAGATAGTTATTATAGTTTTAAAGGAGTTGAATATTATAACACGGTCGGAGGAAATCGCATGTGAAGCGCAAAATTCATAGGCATGTCTGACAAAAAATCTAACATGCAGAGGCACAACCTTTGCCTAGAGCAAGTAGAAAATTAAGTCCTCCATGACATAAGGACGCTAAGTCACTTTTTTGCAATTCGGAGATAATACATTTTACAGATTCGGAGCCTTGCATCAAACCTAGTTTAGCTCTCTTTAATTTGTTCTCTATTCTCAAAATTAGAAATAAATATCATCTGAGAATTTGGCATCACCTATAAGATTGTGTGTAGAAATCAATTAAGACAAAAATAGACTTAATGTCCTTCTCGCTCTCGCCCGAGGTTCTTCTTTTCTATCTCTATTGATTTATTAGTATTCCATTTTATGATAATATTTTTTCGTCACAGTATCCATTTTCGCCATTCATGCTATACATACTCACACGATATAACACACACATACATTGACACACATCATGACATTCGCACATACCCACACAAGCACAAACACTTAGTCACGCATGCACAAACACACACACACACACACACACACACACACACACACACACATACAAACAAAAACATATACACACACACACACATACGGGCATAAAACGCATACACAGACACACAGACACACATCCACACCATTCACACGCACAGAGACACACACACACATACAGACGCAACATCCACCCAGACACAAACTCACGCACGCACTTTTTGCTGGCTCTCCTTATTTTCTCATCTTATTCCTCTCTGTCTTCATCACTGAGTGATTGACCTATAACGCATGGATGCGTGCAAGATACCCATCTCCTCTCTCCACACTGTTGTCGTTGTTGTTGTTTTTGTGTAATTCAAATGGAATATGAACGGCATATATCTTCATAATAACAACAGGTCCGCACGCAAATGGTACATGTCATCCGCACAATCCCTGCTCTTAGTTGTGCATTCCAACATTCCAAAGTGTGCGACGGGTCAAATGTGCGTGGACACTTTTGCACGCGCAAAACACTTTCGTTGGGTCGAGCATAAGGTGTATGCAGACTGACCAGCGCCAGTATTTTAGATATTTTACATACTTTGTCCAATGCCATGTTTCTTTGTGCAATACGACCCATAAGTGAACTATAGGTGCCTTTAGAGACAGATTTGCGTTATGATACGTATATAAAATAATGGCGACACTCATCGTTTCCCGCGAGAGATGGAGATTCGTGAGAGTGGAAGAGAGATAGAGAGAGGACAGAGATGCGGAGAGGATTGTGAGCACAAGGGGGTGACTGTGCGAGAGGGGGACACTTGGGGGTCGCCACCTTAGGAGATGTTTACAAAACTTTGACACTTATAATTAATTATATGGTGTGAGTATAATACTGGCGACTTAATCACGGCATGAATGATGAACCTCAATTCAATCGAGATCATAGACGAAATTAAAGACCATTTGATTAGTCTACCTCATGTATGCAACATGGAAAAGGTGTTTCGGATTCGTAAATCGGTCGGCCGTTGCTAAATATACGCTCTGGCTCGGTGTTATGCAGTGCGCACAAACAGACATAGTTACAAACCGCAGTATATCATCTCGAACAGTGCCCTCCCTATACATGGAAATCTGTGATGTGTCAATACCCGCGAGAGTTGTGGAAAACCCCGAACACTCACTTGCTATTTCAATTGATCATTTGCAAAATAATAATTATGATCGGAGTGTAAGATATAGTATGCATTATAATCTTGTTTGTTTAAGGGATAGTTGAGTTCTGGTAAGGAGAGTACAGTTTTGGTGAAACTGAATTTTAGTAACCAAAACCTGCATCATTACATTACAAACTAATAGTTATAACTAGAAAGGAACACAAAATTACAAATGACGTAGTAAAGATCATGTTATCATTAAAAAAAGAGCCGTTTAAACGTAAGAGGGCGCTCTCTAAACACTCATCGGTTTCAACCATTTTGAATAAAATATTGTGCATGTGATGCTTTGTTGAAATAGTGATTAGATAAATAGAGAAATAACCAACAACTATTTAAATACCTATTTTTTAACTTTTTGAAAAGAGGAAGCATTTTTTTGAATTTGTAACGGCTGGTTCAAAATTCTCTAATAAACCTGGGGCCCCAGCTTTATTACAAATTGTGATATTTATGGCTATTCCAGCCGTATCTGAACCGATCTTGATCAAACAAAGATGATTTTATTATTTAAATATTATGCTCTTTCAAATTTTACACTCAGTTTTTTATTACCTCACAAAAAAAAAGTAGTCTAGCGCCCTCTCTACCAAAACTCAACTATCCCTTTAACGCGTATCGATCTATATTGTGTCTTAATGTATTATTTGAAATATCGCGTGTAAGAAGAATTTAGGGTGAATTAAAATGTAGAGGAAACTGACCCGGCACATCTCAAATTCATATTCAGATCTACTCCTCCGCCGCTTCAGACCTCCTCTCCTTCCTCCCTCCCTATTTCATCCCCTCTCCTTCCTACTCATCCCCCCTTCCCTCCTCCTCCATTCCTCCCTCATAACTCCATCTCTTCCTCTCCCCCCCCCCCCTCCTTCCCTCCTCCTCCATTCCTCCCTCATAACTCCATCTCTTCCTCCCCCCCTCCTCCTCCATTCCTCCCTCATAACTCCATCTCTTCCTCCCCCCCTCCTCCTCCATTCCTCCCTCATAACTCCATCTCTTCCTCCCCCCTCCTTCCCTCCTCCTCCATTCCTCCCTCATAACTCCATCTCTTCCTCCCCCCTCCTTCCCTCCTCCTCCATTCCTCCCTCATAACTCCATCTCTTCCTCCCCCCTCCTTCCCTCCTCCTCCATTCCTCCCTCATAACTCCATCTCTTCCTCCCCCCCCCCCTCCTTCCCTCCTCCTCCATTCCTCCCTCATAACTCCATCTCTTCCTCCCCCCTCCTTCCCTCCTCCTCCATTCCTCCCTCATAACTCCATCTCTTCCTCCCCCCCTCCTTCCCTCCTCCTCCATTCCTCCCTCCCCCTCCCCCTCCATTCCTCCCTCCCCCTCCTTCCCTCCTCCTCCATTCCTCCCTCATAACTCCATCTCTTCCTCCCCCCCCTACTTCCCTCCTCCTCCATTCCTCCCTCATAACTCCATCTCTTCCTCCCCCCTCCTTCCCTCCTCCTCCATTCTTCCCTCATAACTCCATCTCTTCCTCCCCCCCCCCTCCTTCCCTCCTCCTCCATTCCTCCCTCATAACTCCATCACTTCCTCCCCCCTCCTTCCCTCCTCATCCATTCCTCCCTCATAACTCCATCTCTTCCTCCCCCCCCCCCTCCTTCCCTCCTCCTCCATTCCTCCCTCCCCCTCCCCCTCCATTCCTCCCTCCCCCTCCTTCCCTCCTCCTCCATTCCTCCCTCATAACTCCATCTCTTCCTCCCCCCTCCTTCCCTCCTCCTCCATTCCTCCCTCCCCCTCCCCCTCCATTCCTCCCTCCCCCTCCTTCCCTCCTCCTCCATTCCTCCCTCATAACTCCATCTCTTCCTCCCCCCCTCCTTCCCTCCTCCTCCATTCCTCCCTCATAACTCCATCTCTTCCTCCCCCCCTCCTTCCCTCCTCCTCCATTCCTCCCTCATAACTCCATCTCTTCCTCCCCCCTCCTTCCCTCCTCCTCCATTCCTCCCTCCCCCTCCCCCTCCATTCCTCCCTCCCCCTCCTTCCCTCCTTCTCCATTCCTCCCTCATAACTCCATCTCTTCCTCCTCCCTCCTTTCCTACTACATCCTCCCTCCCGCAAGCCCCAAAACCAATCGCTTTCAAGCAAATGTGCGTTCCATAACTATTGGAGGAGCAGGCGCCTTTGAATGTATCAAACGGATACATGGCGCCATGCATACTGTGGATCATCATCATAATGTCGATGATTTATTGTGTACGTGGTATCCTGAAAACTGTTTTTGTTAACATGACTACACAAATATGACATGACCTGAACGAATCTTAGAACAATTTTGGTAATGGAAAAAAGTTTCATACCGACACTCAATATTATCTTCAAAGGTTCCCTGAAATCCAAATGCTAGTTGCATGCCTTAGTTCAACTATTATGTATTTGTGTATACATTAACTATTTGACCTACAAGTATTTTGTATATTTGTAAACAATTATTTTCTTCAGTTTGCTATGCCCCATCTCTAAAACAAATCCTCTCCAGAGTTTTAAAAAACCCCAGTGACATCACCTGTCAATCATTGGTCAGCTAACCAGAGATGAACTAAATGTATTACATTCTTACAAAAAAATATGCTCAAAATAACATGCACTGCGTGTTTCCATACAATAGCTTATCAAAGCCTTTCTTGTCCTAATGATGGTTAAGCTTTTCTGACATAGCAACTGCTATTGAAATTGAAATTGTGTCAGTTAGAATAGTATTCAAACATGTGATGCTATTGTGAGCAAGCCCTCACCTTGGGAGCATTACACCCTGTATTCTGCCCCCCCCCCCTCCCCCATGACAGAAGGAAGTAATTGAGTATTGATTGACAGATGATGTCACTGGGGGATTTTTACTCTGGAGAGGGTTTTTTTAGAGGTGGGGCATAGCAAACTGAAGAAAATAATTGCTAAAATGTTGAACAATATACAAAACATATGTTGGTCGAATAGTTAACAAATAGTTGATGTATATATACACTTATACATAATAGTTGAAGGCAACTTGCATTTGGATTTCAGGGAACCTTTAAAGGGACAGTCCCTCTTTTACAAAACGTCTGAACAGTTTTCAGTTGACGGATGAGGATGAATGTAACACACACACAAAAATCAGATCGAACAGCCCTGTAATTTGGATTCTATGAATGAAAAACGAATGCGTCCCTCCATCAAACTATATATCGGTCAATAAAAGAGTTTAACTGATCTAGCATAATATTACAATCATATTGTACTTATTCTTGTTAAGGTATTGTGAAGCCGACATTTGTAAAGGTATGTCACGGAAAAAAATCTCAAAAATTAAGAGTATATAATATGTTTAAGCGAGGTTTGGTTATTTTGTTTAGTATTCGGTCATGCCATTGCTATATGTGCGCGGGTCACGTAGGGGTCACGCATAGCGTTGTGGTACTCCGTGGAATCCGTGTACGAACTTCCTCACTGGGTGAATACACGTAGAGTGCACAATTAACCGTTGGGCGATGGTTTATTAGTTTTTAGCTCTATAACTCAACGAAAAAGAGATTTCAAGCCCTAATTTTTTCAGGCATGCTATTAAATGACATTTTCTTTCATATAAGACAATAACTGTTGAAATTTGGCTTGCAAAAGAGGGGCTATCCCTTTAAAGAGAACTAGTAACTCTAGTTCATTCAACTCTAGCGGTTCTTACATACCTCGTTCATGTCGTTGTATTCGGTTTACCAATAGAAGCATAGAACAGGTTTCAGCTTTTCAAATTTATCTTTCGATAAACATATGTTTATGACTGAATTGTTCGGATTGGAAAGTCCTACTGGGATATTTTAAACTGTGCACATATTATATGAGTAAGCAAATATCACTGAGCATCAGATCACAGAAATACGCATTTTGTATCAGTCCTTTGTCAGTATTTGCACATGTAAATATTTAAACAAAGTCTCTATAATATCCCTTTAAAGTTTGTTCTACATTAGAAAAAGAATGAAGCGCAACACATAGGACCTACACGGCCAGGACGATGACGTCATAATCAACATACCTTTGGTCCGGAGAATTCCCGCTGCACGGCCCCGCACGCACTGTACTAATCAATATAGAGTACAGAAGCCATGACGTCATAAAAACACTTTTTTAGAATTTTCAAATTTGGACTTCATTTTCAGAAAGAGCATAACAAATAATGCCCAAATACCGAAAATCAAAAGAATAGGTTACGTATTGGCTGAGATATGCCCATCCGAATGAATTTTACTTCAATGGGCAATCAGTGTTATAATGCACTGGTTCCTAAATTTAGGAACCAGTGCACTATAACACTGATTGCCCATTGACCAAAAAATCATTCGGATGGGCATATTTCGGCCAATACGTAACCTATTCCTTTGATTTTCGGTATTTGGAAATTATTTGTTATGCTCTTTCTGAAAATGAAGTCCAAATTTGAAAATTCTAAAAAAAATGTTTATGACATCATTTATGACATCACACTTCACCACTCTATGGGATACGCTTATTGAGATCTCTCTCCACCTCTCTCTTATCTCTCTATTTCCCCTTTTCATTGCACTTTTACCGTTCTCTCTCTCTCCCCATCTCCCATCTGTTCGGTCTGTAGGCTATATTAAAGGGAATTCAGACCGGTATATTAGACGCGTGGATCCATCTTGCGCACTTTTACGCACGGTACGTAATCCCCATTGGCTCAGTTATAAGTAGCGATCGCAAACTGTCCCAATTCCGAATACCCGAGTCAAAAATGCATCAAAAATAGTCGCGTTCGGAATGTTTGTACTAGTCGAATGGAGATCCATCAGAGATGTTTACGAGCGAAAATATCACGTAACACGCTTAACCGCAACCGACTTCAAAGTGCCGCTGTTTGATGCCTTATGTGACAGCGTGAGAAATTTGTTTGCTGCATGCAATTTCATAAGAAGGCCTTTGTTCAGATATTTCGAAGCACCTCTCTTCGATCGATCCAACACATATCGTGAGTTTACCTCGAGAGATTACGGTGGAGTCGAGTTGGAATTTGCTGACTACCCATTATAACCCACGCATATATGCCTTTAAATCTATATTCACCTTACTCTCTCTACCTAATTCTCACTCTCTTACCATATGCCCCATATGCCCCTCTTTCAAAATGTATTCTACAGACGTCCCAAATGAGTAATGTTATTTCGCACTCTTTTTTTTCAATGTTCAATTATCTTTTCCCTTTTGTTTCTTTTCTTGTTTCTCTTTCTCCCCCTCTCCCTCCCTCCATCTCTATCCTTTTGTTTTCAGTTTTCACACCCCTACAATTATTAACCCCTCTATCAATCTCTCTTCCCTACCTCTCTCGACCCTTATCCCTTCCTCAGATGCGCTCACAGACTGCCCCCCCCCCCCCCCCATCTCACACTCCTCTCATCCCATTTCTAACGACCCCTTTCTCTCTCCCACTCTCCTACATACCATTCTCCTTCTCATCCCTCTGTCGACCTCTCTCACTCTCTCTCTCTTCTACTATATAGGCTACTCTTACCCACCTATCTTCCTCGCATGATTCCCCACACGTTCTTATTTCCATTCTCTCGTTATATTACCCTCTCCCTCTCACTCTCACTCAGTCTCAATTCCCTTCCTCCCACGGCTCTTTATCCGACCTCGCCTCTCCCCCTCAGCAGCTCTCGCCTCTCATATACGATATACTTCTAAGGACGGGCGGATAGCACGTACAGGCGAACCAGCGAAAAACTATATTCATATCGGCCAACCCGAGATGTATAGTACTCATGATACGCTTTGCGTCGCGTCGTACAGCAGCATCTCTTTATTCTGATCGTCACCAATATTCGGAATAATACACGCCTCGAGTTGCATCTCTCTCATTTGGAACGTATTATCGCATTAGGGGTGGGGAAGAATCGGAGTGGCGTGAATTCACAATTTCTACGACTACATATTGGCGAATTATTTGCCCAGTGACCTATATATGATATATACATGGATATTTGGATTGGGAATAATTTCGTCTGCTCCGTGATTCGGATTTAGGGAATAATTCTGTCTGCGTTGTGTTGGGAAGTTTGAGATAGTATCGCAGTCGGATCAGATTATATTATGATGTGATGTGATATGATGTCATAGGTGTTAGCACTGGGATAACATCGTGGTATGGAGAGTGGGGGAGTCGGTACCGATCAACGTGGTAAGTTTGTTTTGGTTATTATGTGTAATGCCGCGGTCAACGCAATGACGTGCTGTATATTGAATGAAATTAAGTATATTATTGTATGTGTTGTATAGAAGAAAATGTTAATGTGATGTGATTAAAAAAACAACTATATGTTTTATAACTTTAAGCACGATAAGTAAGAATCATATAAATCATTATATGTGTGTACTATATATGCGGGATGCGTAATTTTATACCCAATTCATGATGCGAGGGACAGAATGATATCGCAATTTTGAAATAAAGCAATTTAACTGCGCCGATCCTGCTACACATAAGTACCTCCGCCAAGGAGGTTATGTTTTCGGTCCCGTTTGTTTGTTTGTTTGTTTGTTTGTCGTCACCAGTCTCCTGCGCACAATTTCACAGATATCTCAGCCAATTTTTCGTAGAAGTTTTGTGTTCATCTAGAATAGAACCCATTTAATTTTCAAGGTCAAAAGTCAAAGGGCAAGGTCAAGGTCACGCAAACATCAACATTTGAGTGTTGGCGGAGGTATGCACTCCCCGAGTGCACTGCGTATAGTTATAGTTATACATCCCCTTGATAAGACATGCGTGTGTACAGAGATACAGAATTCAAATGATGAAACAGACAAACAAACCCAAAACAATAGCTAACTCTAAGTTTTGGCGAATGTATTATTTTGTCGTGGATTATCGCTGCCTTCTCTCTAGGTTCGAAGAATATTACCCTATTGCAGAACATGTCTTCTTGAGTAACTTTGATCGAGCTGAATCAAAGGAATTTGGTGTAATGACATCAAATACAACTACAAAGTACACTCAATTGTCTGTACACTGCAGCTGCTACACTATAACTACACGTCTCAGAGACATGAAATGTCATCGACATACGTATATAAATGTCCCAATAATTATCAAAGGCATTGTTTTGAAATCCGATACTCGTACAGTTGTTCATGAACTATGATTATCTCTCCATTCCAACATACTGATACTTTTCAAACAAGATCATAATATTTTACGTCTACCAAAGAGACCTTGACCTTTAAAAAGCACCCTCTCCACTGCTACATCATTTGCGACACCAGTTTTGTATTATTGGGGTTGTTCTTGAATAACTATCATCTTCCGATTCCCAAATACTGTTACTTTTGTACACAAGGTTAGATTTAGGCATCGTAAAGAGACGCATTATTCCTAGGGTTAGAATAATTCATGCACTTCAATGCAACCTCATTTCCGCCACCATTTTTGTATTCGTGTAACAATTTGAAGTACTATTTCTTATTAATTCCCCAATACTGTTACTTTTTTGTACACAAGGTTATATTTAGGCATCGTAAAGAGCCGCATTACCTTCAAGGATCAGCCATGCAATCCGATACTACATCATTTGCGCCAAAATTGTTGTATTCGTGTAACACTTTGAACTACAATATTATCTATATTCCCAAATACGGTTAACTAGTACACAAGGTTAGAAATTAGGCATCATATAGAGACAACGTACCTTCAATGATCCTCCATGCACTACAATACTATCTCATTTGCAACGACACTTTCTGTGATTCTACATCGATGCGTGATGTATAGCTGGTAATTAGATGACTGATTATTCCGAATCTCAAGTGTTTGCCATCTACCTACCTATAGTAGCGCATTGCAAAGTCAAAGCCCTTGCCGTACCTTCAGGCACATCGGTAGTGTCTATCTCAATTTCAATAGCCCCGGGCCACACTGCACTACTGTAGGTAATCAAAGCAACGTATTGGTGTATGGGAAGACCTTTTGTACCTCCTCATTGCGTGTAACTCTTTCATATGGATCACTATACTCTTTTTGTTATGTTTTGCATATTTTTGTTTAAATTGCATTCTGTTGACCAAAAATGACTGTTTTCGGGGGTTTGACCCCCCCCCCCCCCCCTTTACCACTCGTAGCTGGTCTCCAGACCACATTTTAGCGGTCTCGACCATCATAAACGATGGTCTCGGCCTCGAAATTGCGAAGAATCCTGGTCTCGGTTCTCGGTCTCGGCTTCAACAATTTTATACGGACACTCCCCCCCCCCCCCCCCCCCCCGCTTACACGACTCTTAACCATTTGGCTGACGAAATAACCCCCCCCCCCCCCCTTGAAAAAATTCCGGGTACGCCACTGTTCTGTTCTGTTAATGCCTTACCCATGTAACGGTGACCAGCAAACCTTTCAAGCTTTACTTCCTCGCTGGTACCTTCCTTTATTACGATGTACATTAAATACCATTTATACTTGGTTGTTGTTGAAAATGATGTAACATGTTATGAATCTGAAAACTGACATGAAACTAACCGTGCCTTGATAGGCATGGTAATATGGATGACTGTGTGCAGCTATGATGGGCAAAACTATCAATTTTGTAAGTGTATTAGTGCACATTTCTTAGTATTTAGCAGTGTAACATGAAGGATAGCGCGTGTAAGTTGAAAAGGACCTACTTGGATGTCACCCGGCATCGCGGAGCAGTAATGAGGATACTAATCAATTCAACGTGTGTGCTTATCGGCACGTTTGGCAATGCAGCGAACGTGGAGCTCAGCACGCAAAGCACAGCTAAGATGGTAAATCCCTCTTCAATTCTTCACAATTTTCATTTGCTACTCTGTAACATTATTGATTCAATAATCATGATAATGCAAGCTACAGAAGGGATAAGTCCTTTGGTAACTTCACTTTGAGTGAAACTTTCTTTTCCATTCTACGTATGCCGGGGAAAAGTAATGTATTTTTAGAATGTAGAAATGCTGGACCAAATCGTCTCGAGGCATTCCATATAAAATGCAGATGATGCGTTCTCAAGTAGGTCTTTCAATCGATTAGGGCATCGGAATAGTCAAGAATTTCCTCCCAGCCAAAGAAAGGACAAGGAGAAAATTAGGAGGAGAAAGAGGAAGAGGAGAAGAAGAAGAAGAAGAAGAAGAAGAAGAAGAAGAAGAAGAAGAAGAAGAAGAAGAAGAAGAAGAAGAAGAAGAAGAAAGAAGAAGAAGAAGAAGAAGAAGAAGAAGAAGAAGAAGAAGAAGAAGAAGAAGAAGAAGAAGAAGAAGAAGAAGAAGAAGAAGAAGAAGAAGAAGAAGAAAAAATAGAAGAAGGAGGAGGAGGAGAGGACAACAAGGAAAAAAGGGAAGGATGAATAGTAGGAGGGGAGGTGGAGAAAGGGACTGTTGGTAAAACATGACAATGCCAAACATTATAGACAAACATACCTTGGTCATGGTAACGTAGTATATTCACATCTTTAGTAGATGGGAGATTTCTTAACAACATATGAATTAACACTTGTAATGATCACTTAACAGTACCTTTTTAACGCTGTAGAAATATGATTATTATTACCAACACCACTCGCTACAATTCAAGCCAATACATTATAGTGTGCCATCCAACTCCCCAGGGAGTATACAACCAGCGAGCAGCCATTCAGGCGAATCAGGCTAGTAATAGACAATTACTGCCCCACCCTATCCTCCTGGATTTGCTGATGAACACACCTATCATCTTGCCCACCACGGTTGTGAATCGAACCCAAGACCCTGTCATGTAAGACGAAGGTCCGAACATTATATCACGACACTGTAAGTGATATCTATGTGTGTTAATACTGTTTTTGTTATTGGGGCACGAATGGATATATAATTGTATGCCATACTGTACTGTATGGTTGTTATATTATGATCAGGCACACTTCGATCAGTATACTAATAATAATATGCTCGAGGTTCGATTTATAAAGCGCCTAATGGGAGAGATATATATCATCTCTAACATGTCTGCGCCTTACAATATTATTACCCGGTCATAGAATACAATGCCAGCCAGCCAGCTTGCGCTCATTGTGTGCACTATCTACACTCCCTAGGAAGCACTTATTATGTTCACAACTCAGGGCTGAGCTTGGTGTAAACGGGGTCGTAGTTTCGAACGGGACCTCATGGGTAAGCCGAATGGCAGAATAGCCGATAGCTATCTATCGACCGATCGCTCCTTGCCTATCAGGAGCCTAGTTAATCAATGGAAGGTTGTTACTCGATCCATCCCAGCGACTCATCAGATGGCTCAACATTGGCTACAATTTCCCCCAAAGCCATGAATAAGGTGGGTGACCTTTATCCTCCAATGTTCACATTTTCCATATTTCACTTTTACAGGACCTTTTGGGCGAGCCAATTCAGCTGAAAGCTTCGGTCGATCGCTCCATTCCTATCGAACATCAAGGCCCGCTTTGTTAATCAATGTACACTAATCTTGTTGTACGAAACATCTTAATTCATAAAGGTTGCCGGAACATTCACAGTTTCTCACAAAGCCATGCATATATATGGTGACCTTTATCCTCCAATGTTAACACCATCCATGTTTAGATGTTTGTAATAACTTATATCTGTATGCTATCTCTAAGGTTTACTTGTAGTAGTTTATGTTATTTGACTATTTCATTGGATTTTCTTAAATAGTAATTTCTTAAATGTCGTTTATTTTGTATAACTTTGTTTGTTTGTAACCTAATTCTGGACCCATTGAAATGGGCCATCCAGCCGTTGTTTTAAATGTGAACTTGTTTTTATATTTGTTGTATTTTTTATAACGGAGAATAAAAATCAATCAATCAATCATATTGATCATGTCCAGGGCCCCGTTTCATAAATCTTTTCCAATTGTTTTACATGTCCAAGTATAGTATTTAGTAATTACCATGACAACAAACAATCAGCTGTTACCATGGTATTTACAATAAGTGGACACTTACAACAATTGGAACAAGTTTATAAAACGGGGACCTGGACATTTTTGGCATCCAAATTGAGCTAGTCGAAAGCCTCATATCTGTCTATGGCGGCCCTCGTTTCTCACGCGAACGTTGATGATTTTATGATTACGTTTATCCATTCATTAATTTGTATATTAGTTATCCTCTATACATGACCCTTTTTTGGCGAGCCAACATCATGAACATGGCTCCTTGTCTGTGAAGGGCCCCATTAATCAATGTACATATATTGTACCAAACACATTCTTAACCAATACAGATAACCGAATCATGCTTCAATTTTCTCACAAACGGACGTGAATATGGTTACATGTATCCACTAATGTTTATATCAGTGATCTATTATCCACTCGTCCATGTGCATTTACAGGAAACTTTAGGCCTAGCCCCCATGTTCCATCAAAGTGCCTATCACCATAGGCCTCGTGCATCGATATGCCAATCAGCTCCATGTTCTCACCCATCCTTGGGTATAAACCCTTTTTTATTATAGTTTCAATAAATGCTTCCTTATCCCCTGATATACAGTATGTACATACGTACTATTTTGGGTAAGCGAAATGAAACTAGCCAAGAATCTTCTATCTACCGGCCGATCTCTC